>PNEN01000472.1:178871-239184 GCA_002933655.1 Cercospora berteroae | reverse complement strand
TGGTATAATCGCTCACCGCCATGCAGTGTGACACTGCATAAGCGTGACAAGAAACGACCAGGATGTGTCAACACCGATGCCTAATCTGGCAACAAAGGCTAATTCGTCGAGCGAGGAGAGCACGAGACACATCGTTCACGAGTAGTGAGACGCCTGTCAGCTACCCGCAAGGAAGGAACTGTTTCCCTCATGTTCGTCAGCCGTCGTGGAACTGGAGATCGTTCGTACGTACATGTAGCTGACGAGATACTGGAGGCCTTGATAGCAAAGCATGCAGATGCAGATGGTGACCGGCGAACATATCTCGGGTATAGCGAAGGAGCTGTACAACATTCGGCGCTTTGGGCCTCACTTCCGTGGCCTGCTGCCTTACACGGACTGAAGCTGTTGGCTCGGGAGGAATCCTTTACGGGCGGTCCTTCTACGTGAAGACATAGGCCGGCCCTACTTACCAAGCATGTGCAACAGCAGTAGATGCGCATGTGGCAGGCGCAAAGTAGTGATGGTATGTACAAATGGAGGTGCGATTCAACATCTACCTATACCGAGCGTAGGAGATGAGGCATCTCACTCGTCACGCTCACGCTCATCACGATCCTCGTCGGTAGTGATACTCAATCCGCTAAGACTAGGCGTCTCGTTGCCCTTCTTCTCCTTCTTGTCTTTTGAGCTTCCGAGCTTCAGCACGTTGCTCCAGTTCCTACCACTGCCTCGAGCCTGCTCTTTGCTCTCTCGACCCGAAGTCTCTTTGCTTTCGCGAGCGCTGCTGATGCTGGCATTCAGCGAATTGGCGCCATCTTCCTCATCCTCGGCGGGGACACTGGTAGGCGTGTTCGTGTCGAGCTTGGATTTGTTGCGCTGAAACTTGGGAATCCCGAACCCACCCGATGATGACTTGCGCGAGAGCTTCTGCATGAACGACTCCTTGCCACCGGAGCTGCCATTAAGAAGCGGTGAGGGAGCCGCTTCGGAGACGTAGGAAGGCGTTCGAATGAGGTCAACAGAGTTCCGACCAGATTCGGCGACAGAGGACTCAGCAGTTGTAATACTGCGGGTGTCTCGAGACTTGCGGCTGTTGGGTGGCGAGAAATCTTCCTCGTTTTCACCATGCGCAAGGTTCGGAGTGTTGGATGCAGATCCAGCGTTCGAGGAACCCTCGCCTTTCGACTTCGTGAGTTTCATGCTAGAAAGGAACGACTTAAAGTCTTTAGCTGCAGGGTTGAGCTTGGCAGCGTCGTTGGCAGGCGCCTTTTCTGCCTTTCTCGAACCCGGCGGCGGCCTACTGCCAATCGGACCCAAATCAGACGCTCGATAGTCATCGAACTGGTCATCGTCCTCATCTTCGGTGATATCGTCAGGGGGACCGCTGCCGCCGTACTGTGCGGAAGGGCGGCGCGAAGGATGACGAGACCCGAAGATTCGAGACTGCTGAGGATGACTTTGATTCCAACCTGAGCCGAAAGCGAGCGGGCTACTTCTGTTGCCACTTGCAGCGTCTCCTGAGGGCCAGTTGTCCACTCCCCACCGGCTGCTGTCGAAGGAAGGTCTCGGTAGCTCGCTCGAATGCGTAGAGCCAGGTCGAGGGGAGGTTGCACGCTTTGAAAACCTTGGCCAGCCACTTCCCTCATTTCTAAACAGTCCAAGCGTACGGCTGCGGCGTGTGTTTGCCGGCATTGAGGGTGCATCAAAAGAGATGTCACCGAATGGAGGGCCGCTGAGCATGGAACCAGATATACTACTATTCCTCTTGCGCGTATCCAAGTCTATCCCCGGAATGCCGCCGTCTTGCCGCGGCATCGAATTGGACTTGCTGAGAGCTGGACCCTCGTCGCCTGACGATGTTTTGGCTCGCTGCTTGATACCAAACATACCGCTGAACCGACTCCCAGCCCCGCCACCACTAGTGGCACGGTTCGAGCGATTTGAGCGTATGGAACGAACGTCGGAGTCCATGATGCGCTCTACACCTTCAGGAGACCCGATCAGGTTCTGTGCGCTTGCTCGAGGGCTAGCAAATACACTTGCAGGTCTACTACTCCTTCCAGAAGCTGGCGATGCCGGCCCGGGATCGTACGCAGCCTGGTTCTGTGCCACTGTAGCAGTAATTCCAGGTAAGCCGGGAAGAGCGCCGAGGCCTGGCAGAATCATTTCTGTTCGCTTGATGTCTCCTTCGCCGAAAAGATCTGCAGGTAAATATTCTGCGCCAGCGCCTGGGCTCATGGGTGCGCCGCCGGTCAGCTTCTCGCGGTCCTCGTCGGACATGGCAATTCCGTCCGTGGGACCGGCCAGGCTCGTGCCGTTTTGAACGTTAAAGAATGCTGGCACTGTCGGGAACAACGAAGCTGCGGCTGATGCTCCTGGCTGGAAAGGCGCCGATGTGATGGGAAAATTGGCCATGCGAGGGCTCTCTGATTGACTGACTCCGCTTTGTGCTCTGCGACTCCGATTGCTGTCACCCCTGCGCAATGGTCTCTCCTGCGTAGCAGGCGGCGATGCGTACTGCTGTGCAGCTTCTTCCTGCCGTCTCTTGGCGCGAAGCTGTTCCAGATAGGCTTGCTGATCTGCGTGCATACGCTTTGCCTGCTCCAGTTTCGTGTGGGTGGTGGCATACTGGTGCTGCAGGCTCTGGTAAGTGATCTCCCACAACCTCTTCTCCTCGGCGTCCTGCTGGAACTGCTGCACAAGATTTGGCTCTTGCTCAGTCAGGTTCGGCGAGCTATTCTTCATGACACGCTCCAATTTCTTGATTTCGCTGCTCTTCTCCTTCACCTCGTCATCGAGCGCTTTTACAGCGGCTGCTTCTACAACCTGCTTCGCACGTAATTCTTCTGCGTCTTGTTCCGCGTGCTGCAAGTATTCTTCTTTCTCCTTGATGGTTCTTTCCATGTCCAATCTCATCTTGGCGGCTTCTTCATCCCAGCGAATCATGTCATCCTTCCATTTTTGCCGCTCCTGCTTCTTTTGCTGAAGAATTCGCTCGTGTTTCGTTCGATCATTTTGCGCGATAGTGTTTTGTCGCTCCAATGTATTGACCTCTTTCTTGAGGTTGCGGCTGGCCCTGTCACGTTCTCCAGACTCCGCCTTGAGCTCGTCTCTCTCCTTGGCTAGCTCGTCTTTCTGTCTCGATTCTTCCTCTTCTTCCTCTTTAGCCTGTCTCTCTGCCTCGTCTGTCTCCCTTCGAATGGCGTCGAGCTTCTCGGTCAGCCGCGTGATCGTTTCCGCGCCCTCAGGAGGCTCATTGTCGTCCGGTGGAGGATCGTGTTTGTGGAGATCGAGGGCAGATGGCGAAGCTCTTCGACTCTTTACACTTCTGCTTGGTCCCAAACCAGTGCTGTTCTCGCGGGTCATCGGCACGGCATCGGGTAGGGCAGGCGCGACATCCTTCAGTGCACGATACGGCTGAGCGTGAATAGCAACTTGCGGCCCATCAGATTCGCCTTCATCATCGAGGGAGGGTGCAAAGAAATCGGCCGAGGCGTGTTGCTTGGTGCGGAAGCGAATGGGCTGGCTCTTGGAGGCAAAGTCCATATTGTTGACCAGTGATACTCGCACAACATAGAAACAGCCTGGCTGCAGGCCCATAATCAATGCTCCTGACTCTTTCACGGATAGGGATCCGACGACGTCTCCATTGACCATGATCTCGAAGCGATGTGTGGTTTTGTTCATGCGAGGAGGACTCTCGGGCAGTTGCCAATGAATGATGGCACCGTCTGCTTTGACTCCGGCCAGGTCTACAACGGGTGCGGAGGGAATGTCGAAGCCCAGTAGACCGGCGAGGTCTTCGAGAGGGCGATTCACGACCTGGTATGCGCGCCAGAACAGCCTACATGGAGCACGTCAGGAATTTGATCGGAGCGGGGAAGGCGAGCGCGGCGCATACCATGACATGGCCATAAAAACCACGAATGGCTTGAAGTAGACGGCGGCCGGCACCGCCATTGAGTTGACGAGCGTGTGGCTCATCGCGATCAAGTAAGGAACGTAATTGGCGTCGGTCGAGACAGCGTCTGCAAACACTGCTACCCAGCCAGCGGCCTGCTGGGGCGCCTTCGGTCCGGCCATGGTGGGCGAGGGTAGCAGTAGCAGCAGGCCAGCATCGAGTGAGCGAGGAGTAGCGACGAAGGTGACAATAACATCCAATGCAGCGCCAATGCGCACATCCAATATGCAAAAAGGCACAGAGTCACGACGAGGCGCTTTGCTTCGGCAGGCGTCCAAGTCGGCAGCAGCAGGGCAGGCGGGCCAAGCAGCGGCAAAGCGTGAGAAGAAAGGTTGGGTGTCGGGCGAGTAACTAGTCAGCAGTCGGCGGCCATGTGCACTGCGAACCAGGGCCGGCCGAGGGATGAAGCATGTGCTGCGTCTCACCGCATGGGAGGTACTGTGGTACTGTTGTTGATTGCCATTGCGTCCTCCTCCTCCCTGCTCCGACAGCATAAACACCTCTCCCACCCGCTCGTACAGTCCTTCGCTTCGTATTCCTTCCCCCGCGGCCTGCTGCAGCATCCTCGGATCGGCCTTTTTGTGTCCGGTCATCTGACGTGTGGCATCGCGATCGCATCTGAGCCGGACTGTCGCCGGTCTTGTCCAGCTGCCCATCTCAACCCAAGAAGCCGCCGCAGAGTGCGAGAACGGGAACGACGTCAGGCCCAAGTCGCCCAGAACAAAACGCCCAGCGCGCCGCATACCCAGCTCCGCAGTGCAGTGCTACTCCTCTCCGTCCAGCGCAACCTTCAACAGTCCCCGTTGCGTCTCCGGTTTGATTGCAACGAAACGTCTAGACACTCACACTCGCTTTCACGTACTTACCACCGCACAACCTCCGATGTCCTCTTGAGAGCCGCACACCTGGCGAGCACGCTCAACTCCGCGCTCGATCACCATGCAATACGTGCGATCCATCACTGGCTCCGTGTCCAGCACCTGGAACTCCATCAACCCAGCCACTCTCTCCGGCGCAATCGATGTCGTAGTGGTCGAGCAGGAAGATGGGTCGCTGGCATGCAGTCCCTTTCACATTCGCTTTGGGAAGTTCTCGCTGCTGCGGCCCTCGGAAAAGAAGGTCGAGTTCAAGGTCAATGGCAGCAAAATCGATTTCCCCATGAAGTTGGGCGTTGGAGGCGAAGCCTTCTTCGTCTTTGAGACACATGAGGATGTCCCTGAGGCGTTGCAGACTTCTCCTCTGGTATCTCCCGCTGCGAGTCCAGAGCTGAAAGCGAGCCCTCCTCAAGCACCATCTTTGCAAGAACCGGACATGTTCGACTTGGAGAAGACTGCTTTGGGCATCCCGCAAGACGGACCCTCTCGAGGCAAAGGACACAGCAGGAGCACGACAGAAGGCATTCCGATCTTGCAACGCAGGCCCAACAGCGACCTGGGGAATCTCACACCTTTTTCGACCACTCCCAACGACCAGCAGCTGCGACCGCGGCCTGTATCTGGTGACTTCTCCGCCTTCCACCCGACACTCGATCGAACGTCCTCGGACAGCGCCATTACCGCAGCCCGAGCTGCCATCAACGAGTCCCTTGAACGTTCCGAAGTCATTCTGTCTGCCGGTTCAGAACGAGCGCCTAGTCTGCAGGGCAGGACAGCAGATGGCACAGGCACTACCTCTCCCGAGTATGCAGAGGCGAAAGAGCGCGCGATGGTCTTGTCCAAGAAGCTATGGCAATCGAACATCAGTAATCAGGTCACAGAGACGGGCGACTTGATGCTTGACATGAGCACCTATGGCAGTGGAAATGCCGAGGCGTTGCAGGCCGAAGGAATCGCTCGACAGCTTCTCTCTGAAGAGCTAGACGGTCCTTACGATATTGGTTCGCTCATTGGCGCTGATGAGAAAGGTAACATCTGGATATACAGCAGTGAGGAGGCCAAAGATACTGCAAACAAGCGTGCAGCTGCAGCAGGTATGGGAAGCTACAACCCGACTGCATACGCTTCGACAGATGCCATCTCAGATCCGGGCTATCACTCCGATGATGCTCGAAGCGTGGACTCGAAATCAGGATATGCAGATTCGCACATCAGGCGTGACTCGGACAGTGCAGTAGGCATGGGCTCCCAGCCATCGTCTCCTTCCGTTGGCGACCCGAATAAGAATTACGC
Organism: Cercospora berteroae; assembly: GCA_002933655.1. NCBI lineage: Eukaryota > Fungi > Ascomycota > Dothideomycetes > Mycosphaerellales > Mycosphaerellaceae > Cercospora > Cercospora berteroae. The sequence goes on along the minus strand of PNEN01000472.1, from coordinate 233,073 downwards.
GAAAACGCTCCGCCTAACGTCAGACCAACTCAAGGGCATGAATCTTCAACCGGGTGCAAACACCATGGCCTTCACTGTCAATCGTGCCACATGTCAAGCAACTCTTTGGTACTGGAGGCATGATGTGCCGATTGTCATATCTGACATTGACGGCACCATCACCAAGTCGGACGTGCTGGGCCATGTGCTCAATACTATCGGCCGTGATTGGACACATCAGGGTGTGGCCAAGCTATACACCGAGATCGCTGCCAACGGGTACAACTTTTTGTACTTGACAAGTAGAAGTGTTGGTCAAGCAGACACAACGAGAGCCTATCTCAAGGGTGTCGTTCAGGAAGGTTATAAGCTTCCTCCAGGCCCGGTCATCCTCAGCCCAGACCGCACGATCGCCGCTTTACGAAGAGAGGTGTATCTGCGCAAGCCTGAAATATTCAAGATGGCGTGCCTACGTGATATCATGTCATTGTTTTCGGGTCACGGTGGGGCGCAAAATACGACTGAAAATGCTTTGGAAGCAGGTCTCAAGCCCATGAACGAGGCAGACATGCCTGGAGGTCTCGGCACTGGACGAGGCAAATCTGGATCGCCATTCTATGCCGGTTTTGGCAATCGACTCACAGATGCGCTGAGTTATCGTTCGGTGAACATTCCATCGACACGAATCTTCACGATCGATAGCAACTCTGAAGTCAGTTTGGACCTGCTCTCTCTGAATCACTACAAGACTGCCTACAGTAGCATGCGGGAGATTGTAGACCACTACTTCCCACCCGTGGGATTGCTTGTCAAAGGTGGAGGTGAGGAATTCACGGACTTCAACTATTGGCGCGAGAGGCCTCTAGACATACATGATTTCACAGATTCTGAGGATGAAGACGAGCCCATTAACAATGCGATGGCCAAGTTGCAGCCCGCCATTACCAGGGGGAGCCAAAGCGTGCTTAGTGAGGACGAGGTAGGAGACGATATGATGGACTCTTATCTGTCTGACCCGGATGGACGCCCAAGTCTTGATCAATCGATTATCTCTGCCCTCGATCGAGACGAGGAATATTACACGAATGACGAAATGACGCAATCCATGCTTGAAGAGGAGGAAGATGGTGACGATGAGGATGAGTACGAGGATGATACAGACGATCAAGCAGATGAGGAAGAGTACGAAGTGGAAGATTCTCGAGATGGTGCCCGGTCACCTGTGACGCCACACATGAGCCCGAAGAGTGAGAACGTACGAACACCACGGAAACTGAGCGACGAAGAGTTGCCATTGCGCGGGAAAGACCGGACGGAGGATGCTGAGACAGGTCTCGGCATATCACAGCTGAATACTGGCACCGCAAAACATTCGCCTCGAAAGCGATAGAGGAGTTTTGGTGTTGTGTGATCACGACATTTGAGGTGTTGGACATTTGCATTGGACAGGCGCATCTGAGGAAAGGCAGTCGTTGATGAGTTGCTGCGTTCGAGCGGTCATTGTTCTTTCGCAAAATGGGCGAGATGTATATCAGATGCCGTCATGACCCAGACGATGGCATGGCATTCAGAAGTATTGTGTTACTAGGACGAACACTTGTGACTGATCAAAGTACGCGTCTGACGTGTCGCGTGTTTCTATTGCGTAAAGCGATTTTCGAGTTCCATCTCTGAACACGTGCTTACGTTAATTGAGAGCAGCAAATTTCCCTCACTCGAGCATTCACTGTCTTTCCCGATAAGCATGCGATGTTGTGTCGTTTACGTGAAAGAGGGTGAGTGGTGAAGTTCAGCCTTGCACGCGCCCGCCTCGAGGCATTCACCGTCCGGCCCGCAGCTGCTGCATCATCAAAGCGTGTCAATCACCAACTGCATCTGCTGCCTTCACCACTTCGACTACTTTACTTGACCTGCCACGTCTCGTTGCGGAACACGCCGCACAACCCATGATACGGCCTTGTACTCCGAGCAAACCACACCCGTCGCGGTCGCCTGCCGTTGCTGGTTGTGAGCATCGCTTGTTTGCCACGAGCCGCCAGCAGCAGATCCTGAGCCCCGGTGCCGGTGCGCAGCAAGTGATCACTGTGTAACGCAAAGAATTGATAACGCCGCCGGAGTGCGCCAAGTGCTGTGCCTCTGGCCTTCCGCGGCGCCACAACATGGACCTCAATTCTGAGTACGATGTGCTGCTGGACGACATCGACTTCAAGGACGTGCTGATAGATTCGCTCGACCCTGAAGATGAAGAGTACCAAGTGAGGCGGCAAGAACTTGAGGACGAGAAGGCTGAGCTTCAGACAAAGAAGGCTCAGATTGAAGCACGCCTCGCCGAAAACTTGCGCCCGCAAAATCAGCCGAACGGACACACTTCTCAAAATCATCACGACATGGACGCCGACGAACGTGGTTTCTGGAATAGCGCCATCGGCGGCCGACCAGCGAGCAACAACAGCAGTAGCGGAACTGCCTTCGCGAATCCCTTCAGTTCGGATGGCGCAGTATCTGCTGCCACTACCGGTTCTGGTGTGAAGCGTCCGCGGCCACAGTCATCATACTTGCAAGTTGGCGAGAGCGCGTACAAGCGCCAGACACCTGATGTCTCGAATGCTGCAACTCCGACGTCGTCCGAAGGCTCCTACGAGTTTGTACCGCGAGATCCTGCGCGCGATCAAGAGCATAATCGCTTGTTCATGCGCGCGCAGCAAGCCGAAGATGCCGCGAGGAAGCAACGAGAAGCTCTTTTGCGCGATGAGGAGTTCGCTCGTGCTCTGAGCCAACCGAACAATGCGCATGCCTCTTCGTCCAGACCTAACGTTCAGACCACGATAGATTTCGGTGGGAACTACCGGCGACCAGCCCCGCCGCCCACTGCAGAATCATCGTCTTCGCAACGAATGCATCAGAATCGTGGATATGGCTCGGCCATGCCGAATTCCCAGGCTTATGGTCGGCCTCAAGTCAAAGCTGAGCCTCCCACATTCGGAATGCAGCAACAACTGCCGCAGCGCCCTCGACAGTCGAGCAATGTGGTGGATCTAACGGGCGATAGCGACGACGAGTTAGAGGAAATTGCGCCTGCTAGATTTACGCCTAGCCATAGGCAGCATGCACCTTCCAGAACCGGCCCACCAGCCCCAACTTACCAGATGCCTGGCGCGTTCCCCAACACCCCTAACAATGGTATGCGCCCGGCACCGGGGCCTGCTGCGTATGGCAACGCTGCGAATGATCTTCATGATCCGAACATGTGGATGCGACTTCAAAACGCCATGCAAAATCAAGCCCAAGCTTTTCGCAGTCAGCTTCGAGACGTGGGGAATCTGGTGTATGGCGCAAGCAGTTCACATCCCTGGGACCTTGACGACGATGACGATGATGATCTCATCTACACTGGTGTCCGCCAGACTGCTGGTTATGGAAATTACGCTGGAAACGAAGCACTCTATCGAGACCGGTACGATGCAATGCAGCACAACGATCCAACTAAGACCAAGGAGGAGATCCAGGAGTTGCTTGCCAACATCCGTCCAGATGAAGACATGCCGGCACACCTCCGCGTGCAGACACCAGAAGACCTGACAATCAGACTGCACAAATACCAAGAAGTCGGCCTGACCTGGCTCAAGAAGCAGGAAGAGGGTCCTCACAAAGGAGGTATTCTTGCCGACGACATGGGCCTCGGGAAGACAATACAAATGCTTTCGCTCATGGTCACTCGTAAGTCGGAGGATTTCCGATGCAGGACGACCTTGATCATCGCCCCCGTCGCTCTGCTGCGACAGTGGAAGCAGGAGATCAAGGACAAGGTCAAAGGCGGTCGCTACGAACTTTCGGTCTTCACTCATCATGGAGGGACCAAGGCTAAGGACTTCGACCAGTTGCGATCATATGACGTTGTCCTCACCACTTATGGCAGCATCGCTTCTGAGTTGAAGAAGCTGGAGAAATTTTTACTTCGGAAGAAAGCAAACCCTGCCGCAGTTCCTGGCTCTACTGAGAAGTTGATATTTCTTGCCGATGAAGCGCAATGGTACCGGGTGATTCTGGACGAAGCGCAGTGCATCAAGAACAGAACCACCCAGAGTGCCAAAGGTGCTTGTTTGCTCAAAGCCAAATATCGCTTTTGCGTAACTGGAACACCGATGATGAACAACGTTGAGGAGTTGTACTCTCTAATCAAGTTTCTAAAGATCAAACCGTACTGTCATTGGGAGAAGTTCAGGCTCGATTTCAACACGCCACTACGCTCAGCACACGAGGCCCAGCGCGGCCGTGCCATGCGACAGCTGCAGATCTTGTGCAAATCGATCATGTTGCGACGCACGAAGAAGAGCAAGTTCGAAGGCGAGCCCATCCTGAATTTGCCCGAGCGCAGCACCACCGTTGACAACCCAGTATTCGACGACGACGAGCAGGCTTTCTATACCGCGTTGGAAACGCAGTCTCAGGTGCAGTTCAACAAGTATCTGCGCCGCGGAACTGTCGGTCAGTCCTACTCGGCAATTTTGGTCCTGCTCTTGCGACTGCGGCAAGCATGCTGCCATCCTCATCTGATCAAGGATTTTGGTGTGGCTGCAGCTGCAGACATGACCGAAGATCAGATGCTCGATTTCGCCAAGCAGCTCGATCCACAAGTCGTAGAGCGGATCAAGGCAACTGGAGGCAACTTCGAATGCCCAGTCTGCTATGATGCGGTCGCCAACCCGGCCATTTTCATCCCTTGTGGCCATGATACTTGCTCCGAATGTTTTTCAAAGATCGCAGACCCGGCGAATGCTATCCAACAGGGCATCGAAAACGAGAATGGTGGTGCACGCTGCCCGAATTGTCGCGGAAACATCAACGCTAAGCGTCTTACCGATTTTAACAGCTTCAAGAAGGTGCACATGCCTGAGCTTCTCAGCGAGGCAGAGCGTGCCGAGATGAACGCAGTAGGTGATGAAGGTGTCGTGTCCGAAGTCGAAGATGACAGCGACGACGATGACGACGAAAGTGACGATGTTGGTGAGAGCTCCAGTGACGAAGACGAGACTCTTGGCGGGTTCATCGTTGGAAGCGATGAGGAAGAGTCCGAAGACGAGGATCTTGACAGGAAGGACGAGTCCAAGAAAGAAAAGAAGGGCAAAGCCGTCAAGCGAGAGCCAGTCGACGAGGAGCCGGAAGAGGATGACGATGATGATCTCGATGCACCGTATAAGGTGAAAGTTGAGGAGGGCGTTGCCGGGCCTGCGACTAACGGCACCGGTATCTTCGCTGGACACAAATCCAAGGCCAAGAAATCTAAGAGCGGTAAGGGCAAAGGCAAAGAGGCGAAGAAGAACAAGAAGGGCGCCAAGGGCAGGGGAAAAGCGAAAGAGAAGAAGAAGAAGACCAAGGGTCCTGTGACTTTGGCAGATCTGAAGAAAGAAGCTGCGAAGAGCACGAAAGCCAAGAAGAAGTACCTCGCGCGCCTTCGCAAGACGTACGTCGGATCGGCCAAGATTGATAAGACAATGGAGATTCTGAAGGTGATCATGGAAGCCAAAGAGGGCGAGAAAGTTCTCATCTTCAGTCAGTGGACTTCGCTGCTGGATCTGCTGGAGATTCCCGTCGATGGCGAAGGCTACGGCTATCGCCGTTATGATGGTAGCATGACTGCGACCATGCGAGCCGATGCTGTCGATGACTTCAAGGATGATAGCAAGAATGTTCGCATCATGCTGGTTTCACTCAAGGCTGGCAATGCTGGACTGAATCTCAACATGGCCAGCCAGGTCATCATCCTCGATCCGTTCTGGAATCCTTACATTGAAGAGCAAGCCATCGACAGGGCTCATCGTATTGGCCAATTGCGTCCAGTCACAGTCCATCGTGTTCTGATACAGGGCACTGTCGAGGACAGGATCATCGAGCTGCAAGAGAAGAAGCGGGCTCTCATTTCTGAGGCGCTGGACGAGCAGTCGGCTGCAAACCTTGCTCGTCTTGGCGTGCAGGAGCTGGCTTATCTTTTCGGTGTCACTGGCGATCCGACACAGCAGGTCAACTACCGTGCCGCTAATGGCCGCCGGTAAAGAGTGAAGCAAGCCATTGGCATTTTTATTGTCGCGATCACAACATGCTTCGCGCTCGTCTTGCATCGTTCGCAACTTGGTTCATGATGTAGATGAGCAGGATCTCAGGGCAGGGCAGAAAAGCGCTTTCGCCATAGGCTTCTGGGATCGTAGGGAACAGTCGAACACGGCGTTTTTGGGAGATGGGAGGTTTACACTATCGAAAGTTTTGATACCCCAACGAACAGCATGAATAATGTGTCTTACGAAAATGAAACGCAATTTGTTCTGCGAATCGTCCCTTTTCCTGACTTTCCACGCACTTTGTTCTTTATCGTGACTGTTACGAAGAGAGTGAGACATAAAAGGTGAAACTCTGACGTGCCATTCTACCTCCACTTTCATGGAATTCGATCTCACTGCCACAAACTATCTGTACACAAAGTAACCACTTCAATGCGATCACCATTCCCACCTCCCCCTCGACCACCGATACAACTTCACAATCCCCGTACAATCCTGCATCGGCGGAGGCGTCAACGGCGCCTCAAACAATTCCCAACGATCTTTCCAATCAAGCGGAATTCTCGCATCTATCGACTGTTTACTGTACGTCCTTTCAATCCCACGATTGAAACCTTTGAATCGGCGATAACCCATTCTTTTACTCCTGCGCGCAGTGTCTTGTGCCAGCGGTTTGTTGGAGAAGGCGGAGCCGTTTGTGGATTCGTAGAGTGCGATTGTGGTTTTGAGGGAGGAGAGGAGTTCGCCTTCGGCGATGGAGGTCAGGGTGGGGTTGGGTTCTTCGCGGAGTTTGGAGCAGGATTCTATGATGTGGGACTGGAGCCGGGGGGCGTAGGTTGAGAGGTTGGGGAAGAGACGACGAGCAATGTCGATTGCTGGAATGGAGGGTTCAATGATGTGTAGTGCGAGGGCTGTGGTTTGGATGTTAGAGGCTGTGTGTTCGAGACTTCTGGCTTCTGTATGTGTTCTCCCGGATCTGTCTCTCTTTTCTTGTTGGCGTTGCAGTTTTTGTAGGAAGAAGAGTTCCATGCCTAGCGAACGGTAGAGGGTTTGTTGAAGGTGTGCAAGAGCTTTGGGCTGGAGTGTGTTGCGGCTGCGAGATAGTCGATCGCTCCATGTTTCGGCACTTGAATGCCAGCTCTCAACTCCGCGGATTGCTTCTATGTAGGCTCTCCTCTCTGGTATCGCATTCCATGATTTACGTATCCGTTTCTGCTGATCTGATCTCTCTTTCGCATTTCTGTGTGTGGCAGTGCTGCGGGAAGCATTAATATGTATACATCACTGTTTCGCAGCTGGAGGGTGATCACCTCAATTCCCATCTTAAGTAGGTATCCCAACCATTCTCAGCAGACCTTCTCTCGGCCATCTGCTTGTTTTGCTTCCTTGAGCTGTGCAGGAGTTGATTTCTTGCGAGGGGCATGAACGGGCAGGGCGGTCATGAATAAAGAAGTGCCTTTTTTCGCCGGATCTGTATGCTAGCACACCGCATTGTCTCGACGTCCTTCCAACAAAGAAATGCAATCATAGGGTGCTCGAAGGTTGTTCACTGCGACGAGCAATACCACTTTCGCTACAGTATTCGCGCGCTCTCTCTATCTAGAGTCCAAGCGTGCAGGGGCCGAGAAGGAGCGGAAGTTGTATGTAGTCCTCGGTGGACGGGTTCCGATCTGAGTGTGCGCGACTTGGATTGTGGTCTTTATCTCATCGAGGGAAATGGTCAGGTAGAACGGCGAGTTCGCGGCGGGTTTGAAGACGAAATGAAGGAGAATGAACTGTGAAATGTCCGTGGTTGAAGTGTGCGTCCTACCTTGAGCAGCCAGCGGAGCTGTTGGACTATGGTCTTACCGGACTGCCATGATACTGTGAGAACTTGACGGCCCATCGTGATTAGCTGAGTGGCGACAAATGAGTGCAGTAGACCACGCGTGAGATGGAGCAATGGTCGCGACGGCGGCGCCGGTAGATGTAGCCCACAGTTCACGGTCCATCAGCCTGTCCTCGCGTGATCCCATGAGCCTCGACCGCTGACCGCGCCTGGTCATTGCATTTTGAGCGCCGCTATGGTGGAGAACAGCTGGCATGCTGACGATGCCGCCGTCCTCCGCCGCTCCGAGTGCTGCTGGCGCTCGTCGTTCACTGTAGGCCATGGCAAACGATCTCAGGGCACTGGACGACCATATGATGAGCCTCGTAGATGGATGGGACTTACCTTGACGTGGTTCAAGCTAGACCGGAGTAGGAGAAGAAGCGGAAAGGGAAAGAGGCGCGAAGTGAGCGCGGTCTGGTTCGTGCCAAGCAAAGCAAGTTTCCGACGCGAGCTCACAGCCAGTCTCTCTTCTCACCACCATGTCTTCGCGTAATTGACAACATCAACGACTGTCGCTGCCATCAGCAGCATGCTCGGAGAAGTACAGTCTGCATCAGCCAGGTCTAAGTGGATCTGGCACTGTGGGAAGTCGCCACCATGAGCAACGAGTCGGGACACAACAAGCGACTGTCGACAAGCAAAGCGGCGGCATTGATTCCACCGAGAGCTCCACCACTGCCAGCTCCGAACCCAAGGCCATTGCAGCGGGCCAGAGATGCAGCATCGCGTCTGCTCGGGTATTCGAGGCCGCCGAGTCCGCAGGGTGCACAGGACGACGACCGCTACTCTCATGGCGGAAGCCAGTTCATGAGATCAGCGCCACTCAGTGCGTCGCAGAATGCAACTACCAGCCACAAGACGGGACTTGAGATCAAGACCATCAGCATCAACGAGAGTGGCAGCCATGCCATCATCGCTGGGAAGGAGATCTTCAAGACAGTCTCGGTTGTTGATGGACGGTGCGCGGAGGACTTAAATCTTAGGTCGAAGATCCGAAGTACACCGAACCAGGCATCCGGACAACCCCGTCAAATCTATTCGATCGACCTAGCCGATGTGGCTTGGGCGAAAGGCAACACAGGCCAGTATGTCGCAGCAGCAACGTCCAGCGGCAAGATCATCGTATACGATCTTGGCCATGCTGGACTGCAAGCAGCACAACTCATCGAGCATAAGCGGCAAGTCCACAATGTCACATTCAGTCCACATCAAGGCAGTCTCCTGCTGTCTGGCAGCCAGGACGGTACTGTGAGGCTGTGGGACGTGCGAGACGTGCGAAACCAGAGACAAGTTGGAGACATACAGAGTAAGCGGAGATTCCAAGGCCAGAGCGACGGCGTGCGAGATGTCAAGTGGAGTCCCACTGAAGGTCTTGACTTTGCCTTTGGGACCGACGCGGGAGAGGTCCAGCGCTGGGATATGAGGAACTTGAAAGCTCCCAAGATCAGGATTCCGGCACATTCTCTTGCTTGTAATGCTGTGGACTGGCATCCCGACGGCAAGCATATCGTCACGGCCGGCAGTGACAAGACGATCCGCGTGTTTGATGTCTCCGGAAGTCGTCCTAAGAAGGCGTCGTGGGAGATCAAGGCCGCGCATCCTGTCATGAACATTAGATGGCGCCCTTCGTGCCGCTCGGCGATCGCACAAGATGATGGTGCCGGCCTCTGTACGCAGGTGGTGGCCTGCTACGACCGTGACCACCCCGTCTTGCACGTATGGGACTTTCGTCGGCCTCTTCTTCCCTTCCGAGAGCTGCAGCCATATGCCTCAGCGCCGACGGACATGCTCTGGCACTCGCAAGATCTGCTGTGGACTGTGGGTCGTGAGGGCACCTTTCTCCAGACGGATATCCAGCACACGTCCAAGGTCATTGACCGATGCAATCTGCAGACACTTGACGTCTCTCCGCTTGGCGAGCTCACTTTTGTCACCCAGTCGCGAAAGCAACGCCGCGTGCCGAAGCCGAATCCAGCTCTCCCTACGCCGCAGAAACCGACCAGCTTCGGCACCAGCCCAGAGTCGACCTTTCTGAGCCGCAGCTGGGCAGACGACAGCCTGGACTCCTCGTTCCTCAGTCTCCTACCAGCTAAGCGCCAGCCGCGAACCAGCAACTCCGGGCGATTCGTCTCCGCCACGCCGACTCCTCGTGCCCAGAAGCATTCGGCAACCATCAAACTCGACGACGTCCTCACCAACCGCAAATCCTTCCGCCCGCAGCAAGTGGCTTGTCGTGGACAACTGCCCAGTCACAACAATCGCAGATTCATCGCGTACATGGCCGATCGCTGGGCAACAGAGTTCCGCGCTGCTCCAAACGACCCGACCTTTCTAGCCGTCGTGGACAAAGCATTCAAAGAAAATGAAGATTGCGCCGCATCGCTGGGACTTCTGAGAGAGGCGCAAACATGGAAAATGGTTAATCACTGTGTCATCAAGCACTTGACAGATCGAGCCGTACTCAAGGCAAGGAGAGCTTCGCAAAAGCCCTCTCCTCAAGTGAACGGCACACAACACACTTCGATTGAAGGCCTCGCTACACGCCTCGCCGCGCAACATTTGAAGTCGCCTGTCCACTCCCCGGCGAGTTTGCGGCCTGCGCAGACAATCGCACAGCACTTGACACAGGCAGAGAGCACGTCCAATGTCCCGACTCCACTTGCACGCCCATCCAATGGAGATCGCGAACCGTTGCCCGACATTGAAGCCGGCGAACCCGTCACCCTACCGCCTTCTCTCACCTCGTCCATGCTCAAACCCCCGCCAGCGCCCCCGATCCCACTGAGCTCCTCCACGCGCAGACTCACAATGGATAGCCTCGCCGAGATGCAGAAGCACCAGACGTACGAAGAGACAGCTGAGAGGAGCGAGATGGTGAAGCGGTGGAGTGCGCAGTCGAAGAACGTCCTGAACCTCGACCCAGTAGACAACCAAGGCGTCAGGATCCCACTCGCCAAGCTCGAAAACCACGGAAGTGGTGAGAGCTTCCAATTCCTGGAGGACTCAGCTGGCTCGCGCGAGGCATCTTTTCCCGCTTCATTTGAAAGTCACAAGTCGGCTGGCCTGCCCATGGTTGCTGCGCACCCACCTCGCCCCCGGCCCCGGCGTGTCCAGACGACAGAGTCGGAGATTCCGACTGACAACAGAAGAGATGCAGATGTGGAACAAGCAATCTTTGCCGAGAGTCCGGAGGCGAGCAAAGATCACTGGGACCGTGGCCCTGCGCCCTTAGCCGCGCGGGAGCAGAGACCACCAGATGTGGCGCAGGGCCGGTCGGCAGTCGTCAAGAAGAATCTCGGGTTTGAGCACTGCCTGCGTGGCACTGAATGGAGAGAGCCTGAGCTCAAAATCGCCCGCATAGCAGTGGAGACAATCACAGGCTATGCGAGTGAGGCTCCTCCTGACGGCCTGACCGACGAAGCGGACATTGACCTGGAGGAGAACGCCATCTGGACGATAGTAGAAATGCTACAACAGCTCATAAATTTCTACAGCAACGAGCAGCCATTTCCCCAGATGGCATCGGTTCTCCTCCTGCTCGTCGGCCCCCTCCTGCCGCGCACACATCCGCTGCCAATACCAGAGATCCACCAGACAGTGTCCAGCTACGTGGACCACTTCATCAACAGTTTGGGCTGGAATCCCGAGGAGGTCCCGGCACTCATTCAGCAATGCTTCGAGCAGCCAATGAGAGCCGGCCTACAGCCACTACAAGTCGAGAGCATTTTGTCCACATACCATGAGCAACTCCTGCGGTATCAACTCTTCGACGCAGCGGCAGTCCTCCGCCAACTGAGCTACCCAGCATACCCGGCCGTGTACGAAGATTTCCTCGGAGACAACCGCGTGTATCTCTCTTGCGGTGGCTGCGGAAAGCCAGTTCTGGCGAGCTCAGACACTCTACGATGCCAATCCTGCCGCAAGAAGCAGGAACCTTGCCCGATTTGCTGGATGAAGAACAGTCCCTTCGAAACACATACCTCGACTCTGCACTCAATGTGTCTTCTGTGCGGCCATAGCGGGCACGCAGCATGTTTGTATGATTGGTATGTTGTGGCGAAGGGGAGAGGATGTCCTACGGCTGGGTGTCCTTGCGATTGTGGTGCAGGAGAACGAGTAGATGAGAAGTTGGCTGAAAAGGAAGCTAGGGCCAAGAGCCATGCACGTGTGAAGAGCGATGATTGGAAGGCGAGAGAGAGCAAGGCTGTGGAAGGAGCTCGGGATGAGCTTAAGAAGTGATTGTACTGTACAGATATGGGATGAGATGAGCGAATGATACCCCGACTGCGTGACGCGAACATTGATATCTCCACTTCCATTCCATTTGTTCAGCTGCTAAGTGTGGCATTTGCTTGTTAAAAGCCTTCCTACGTGCGACAGAGTGACTTTCCGGTCCTACATGCTTCCATCCCCAGTCGTCTCATGCAGCTGCTAGGTTCGCGGACTGCTTGCTGGAGATTCCGCAACGCACCGTAGAGTGACTTCCGATCCTACATGCTTCCACTTCCAATCGCTTTATTCAGCTGCTGAGTGCGGCCTTTCCTTGCTCAAGATCATTCAACGCGCGTCAGAGTGACTTTCCAATCCTACATGCCTCCATTCCCACTCGTTCCGTCCAGCTGCTGCATGCGGCTCTCGTTAGCTAGACATATCTCAGTGTGCATTAGAGTGTTTTCCAATTCGAAATGCCTCCATTTGCGTTTGTTTGCTTCAGCTGCTGAGTGCGGCTATTGTTCGCTGGAGACCTTTCTCTCCGTTGCAGAGCGATTGTACTGTGACTATATGATACGAGCCAGTGTGAAGCTAATTGCATGACACGAACAGTCATGCCTCCACTTCCAGTCGTTTCACTCAGCTGCTGAGTGCAGATCTTATGTGCTGGGGACCTATCAATGCGCATCGGGGAGATCCCCAAATTCTACAACTTGTGTACGCGGGTGGAGAAATAATTCCGATGTAGCAAAACGAAGGTAAGGACTCGTTTTTCAACATCGCAAAGCAGGACTCCCAAACTTTTCTCGTTTCGATGCGGAATCATACAATTATTTTACAGTGTGCTCTAGTAACGTCTACCATTGCCTCTGCCACCTCCTTGGTAGCCCTGATAGCCACCACCAGAATTGTAGCCTCCTGATCTGTTGTCGTAACCGTGACCGCCTCTGCCTCTGTTGTCGTACCCTCCTCTTCCACCTCCATAGCCGCCGCCGCCACCGCCACCGCCACGTGCGCCTCCGTACCCGTTATGCGCCGGTGGGTAGCCATACTGTGGCTGTGGAGGAGCATAGTCTCGTGGTGGGCCTGCTCCAGGTGGTGGAGCATATCCGCGCTGCGCAGCCTGTGCAGCCAGATGTGGTGGCAGATTCTGGAACGCCGCAGCAGCTTGGCTAGCATATGGGTCTGGTGCAGGAGGCCCGTTGCGGCCGTATCCTCCATTGGCGCCATAGCCGTTGCCACCTCCGTAGCCGCCACCGTTGCGATTGTCGTAGCCTGAGTTGCCGTTGTCTCGCGCAGCATAGTTGATGCGGCGACCATCAGATCGATCGCCATTGTGCGAGAGCTGCACGCCGCCGTGGCTTCGCCCGCTACGCTCAGCCTTTTGGCGTGTATGTTCGACATCCTGATAGTCCAAAACAGGAGCATTGAACTTGACGCCAGGTAGCAGCATCGACTTGTGCACTTGGCCAATGACAGGCATGTGGTAGGAGACCTTGACGCTCTCATCAACATCGAGGCTCGTAAACTGATCTTGACCGCCTGGAGGTAGCGGATAGGTTAGCTCCGAGTTAGGAATGTATGATGCGTCTTTCGATGCTTTGCCAGCGAGGCCTTCCGACGTCTTGCTGTTGATTTTGAACTTGTCCTTATCCGCCTTTTTGCCGTAAAAGTTCGACACAACTTCATTGTATAATGGATGCTTCGTGCTGAAGATGAGCACTTCTTCGCCAAATCCATTGCGCCGCTTCTCGTCTTCGGTGAGAAGAGGATACTTTGTGTGCATAGCTTCGAGCAGCTTCTTCTCGTCAATGAAGGGCAAAAGCGCTACACCTTGCCAGGCAAACTTCTTGCCGTTGAGATCAACTTCGAAGTCTTCGGGATAGAACTGCTTGATCGGACTGTCATCGTCGGTCATGAGCGGATGGAATACCGCAGGAAGAGTGTGGTTTGAGGCGGCGGGCATGACTCCCATGAGCTGCTCGTAGGGATGGAAAGGCTTGCCCTTCTCGAAATGAACCACTTGCTTGTCCATGTCCTTGAAGTTGGCTGCGAAGGGCGCGTAGTGATATGGATAGTACCAGGTCCACGATGGACAGCCTTGGAAGTAGTAGAGCAATACCCAGCAAAGCCCTTCCACGTAGCTGCGCGCCACCTTGTGCCGGAACTCGATATCATCCGGCGAGACGTGGAACTTTTGCTCGTAGTAGCGCTCTTCATAGCCGTCCTCCCACAGCTTGACGGTGTCTTCTGGCATGCCATCTGAGGCATCTTTGTTACCTCCAAGTTGGCCAGATGTGCCACGATTGGTAGGGTTTGCGATCTCTTTGTCGGGCGTGTTACGACCTGGAGTTGACGGATCTGAACTCGCATCGTCTGCTGCGGCGTCGTCGATCATGTCGCGAGTGCGCTTGCCAAGTTTTGGGGTCAGGTCTTGTCCACCAGTCGTCGAGGCCATCAGCGCCTCAATATCTGCTCTTTGGTTGTCAGAGCCGTTCTTGCTCCCCATCAATTTCTCCTTTAGTGCCGCAGCGGCGGACTTGTTCTCCTGTCCGCTGGCTCCGCCGACAATGTCAGCATGCGTCAGATTTTTCTGGTATCGTGGGTCGTTCATGGTCTGCGCCAGGCTCGGAGCAAAAGTAGGCAGTGCATTCGGATCAGGCGCGGCTTCTCCACGAATGATGCCACCTCTGGCACCTCTGCGTATGACTGTCTCATCGAACCCGGTTGGCTCGCCATTGTTCGAGTATCGTGGGCGCTTGTTGGATTGACGTCGCTCACGATCCTCGCGCTGCTTCTGTCGCTGGGCCGCTTTCACTTCGGTCTCGCGACGCCGCTTAAAGATCGCGTTTTCCTGTTTAGCAAGTCCTTCCAAGATGAGCTGCGCCCTGGCCAGGTCCACATGCCCATCTTTGGTCACGTAACCACCCATGACAGGCAAGTTGTCTCGCCAAATGGCGATGAGTGTGTCAATACCGTCCTCGCGAATGTCCAGTGATGGCAAATGCGGAAGGAAATCGTTACCGACGAAGAAACACATGAACACCCAGTCGTCCAGTGCGCGTTCGAGATCGAAGCGAAAGCCTTGATTTGGCACGCTCATCTCAATGGCCAGATATTCGCGCAGGATTCCCACGTGCAGCCAGATGAAAGGCTTCAGAGGCTTCTCAACTTTCTCTTCCGCGGATCTGTCATTCTTGGCCGTCAGGCCCTGGCAGTTAGCCGCAATGTGGCCCGGTTGATTGCATTTCCTGCAGTGACCTGGCTTCGTGTCGTTTGCAAAGACATCCTCGCGCAGGATACGGAAATGCGGTTCGTGGGTTGCAAGACCCAACATGATCAGATCAGCATCGAGACCATACATGACGTGCCTGCAGATGTTAGCATCCGTTGACCCAAATTGCGTGCATTGACGACACAGGGAAAAGGTCGAGTAGCGGAGAGATGTTTTGGATGACTTACCTGGTGTTGGGGTCGTGCTCGGGCGAGCTGCGCTGCGATCTCACAAAGTTCATGATCTTGTGCTCACCTTCACCGGGAACGGTGGCATCGGAGATGATAACTTTGAGCTTCTCCCACGCGGGATCGGTGCTCAACTTGTAGCTGATCCAGTACCGCAGTGATTGGGCGAGCAGGTCCATGAAAGGTGTACCAGGAGTGATGGAGTTGGAGTCCCACGTCTTCTTGGGCTTGTCAGCGCCCTCACCATCAGCACTGCGCTCGCCATTGGCGACCATGCGCGCGTGGAACTCAGCAGCCTCAGCGTCTTTCTCGGCGGCTTCTTGCGCGCTTCGAAAACGTCTGCTACGCTGCTGGTTCATTTTGGCACGAGGCGCGACACCATCGACAGCGATCATCAGAAGCTTACGTGGGCGGACCATATTGACTACGCGCTCAGTGTACTCAAAGATGGCAATCATCATCTCTTCCTCGTTGGCCGGTGGCGGCCGGTCCTCCGGGTGCGAACACGGATGCACGATACCATTCATATCGAGATACAAGTTGTCCATTTCCTCGCCATTGGGGTTGGGCCCCCGCGCATCTATGGGGATGACCGTCTCGGAGCCATCTGCATTTTGCACCTTTTGCGCGTGCTCCTCGACGACAGGTGAAATGATCTTCGGATACTTTTTGCTGAGCCAGCGAAACAAGGCTGGCACACCCATGACGGGCTACTGTCTGATGCGATGCACGTGGCGATGGAGAGAGGCTACGCGACAGAGAGAGGTGTCTGGGGTGGAAAAGGATGGAGAGTCGACGTCGCGTGCGCGGGTTGCTGCCTTTGATGGTCCTCAGCGTGGCGCGCTTCGTCCGTCCGAGTCCAGTGGAGGCGCGTCGTGTCGGTCACAGCGACGCGATGAGTAATGGTGATGCCAGGCAGAAGCGTTGATGATGCTGCCGGCGGGCGTGTGTTGGAAGAAAGCGAAAGGAAAAGGGAGCCGCGCGAGAAAGTGCACGACGGAGACAGGGAAAGTCCGAATCGATGGCACGGCAGCTCCCGGAGGCTTGTTCCCAAAATCCCTGACAGTTGCGCAGTTGAGGACAACAATGCCCGAAAGTACTGGACGCCCTATAAATTAGCAATTCTCGACTGAGCATTGCCCACGACCGAGCAGCACAGCTCTGGATTCATTCACAGCGGCGAAGGACCCTACACGCACTGACGACCAGGAATGAGATAACAGGGAGACTGCCTTCGGGCAGCAATTACCACCCATCATGCTCAAAACACCGCCGATGCAGACGGCTACGGCCACCATCGACACGCTGTGTGGTCGCCTGCAGTCTGCGACACTGCTAGAAGACCGTCGAGCTGCGATCCTGGGCCTGAGGAGTTTCGCCAAACAGTTTCCGGCTTCAGTCGCCAGCGGCTCACTCCGAGAGCTCATATCGACCCTGAAACGGGATGGACTCGGTGACGACAGCTTGAGGAAGAGCCAGGATGGCGAACAGGCGGAAGGCGGAGATGTGGACACGATTCGTCTCGTCATGGAAACACTGCTCATGCTGTTCAGTCCTGACAGCAACTCGCCCGAGGCCGGTGACGAAATAGCACTCTTCTTAGCTGACGAGTTCTCCATGGTAGGTCGATCGAATGGCATCCGGTGTAGAACAATAGCTAAGGTAGGTACAGCGTCAAGACAATCTCTCCATTCTCCTACATCTCCTAGACCCTACGAGCCCGTACGCAGACTACTATTCGCGACTATACGCAGTACAGATTCTGTCAGCAATATGCGCTGCGCGCCCCGATCGGTTGCAGGAGTGCATATTGGCAGCACCACTGGGTGTTTCACGGTTGGTCGGCATCTTGGACGACGGAAGAGACGCGGTTCGTAATGCAGGCCTACTTCTGCTAGTAGACTTGACCAGCGGAGCGAATGAAGAACTGCGAAAGATTGTTGCCTTCGAAGATGTCTTCAGCAAGACATTTGCCTTGATACAGCTCGAAGGTGGTCTTGCTGAAGCTGGGATCACAGCACAAGACTGCCTTAGTTTGCTGGCAAACCTCGTACGTGGGTCATCAACGAACCAGACCATGTTTCGAGAATCTGGCTGTGTGGCTCAGCTCGTCCAATTACTTCAGCAAGCATTCCCTACTGCAGGTGAGCTGCCATTCAATGCCCAGGCACGCGAGAAGGCGGCCTGGGGACTACTCATGCTCCTGAGGCTATTTCTCGTACCTGGAGAAGCCAGCACACCCCAGAATCAAACTGCTTTCTTTCGAGCGGGCATTGCTCAAGTCTTGATTGATCTTGGCTACACGCTGGCGATCCCTGTGCCAGTCCGCTCGTCGGCACTGCGGGCAGCGGCAGCATTGATCGAATCCAATGCGCCACTACAAGAACAATTTGCTGCACTCACAGTTGTTACGCCTGAGGACGCCGACCACAACGCCGCTGAAGAGCAGAAGCAGGGTCAAACGAATGGCACGACGCCAAATGCGCGAGGCAAGAAGAGCGCGAGAGCAAGTCTGGAGAAGCGGCGAAGTTACATTATTGAAGCCCTCCTAAGCACCTCACTGGATGATCGCGACGCGGAAGCAGCTTTGCGTGCAGCGACTTGTGGCCTCATTCAGGCGTATCTCAGCGGTCATGATCGGGTCAAAGCACATTTTCTGCAGCGCGCTATCAACGGTCATGCTGAGGGTGAAACTACCGCCAACGTGCTCCATACATTGCTACACCCTCCTGAAGGCGACGAAACCGCCGTGGTGCATGCATCCTGGATAGTTCAGGGACTCATTGGTGAGGAGCTGGACGCCAAGAACATGTTCATCTCCGTCTCCGAAGGCAACGAAGAAGAGGGCGAAGATGTGATCAGTATTGTACAGGCTCTTGGATCCCATTTACACGCTGCGCTTCAAACACCGGTTGACGCAAGGACCACCGCAGCATACTCAAGCTTACTGTCTACGTTACTGTGGGATTTTGCACAAGGCGTGGATGATTTGCTCGCCGAGGGCTCGAGCCTGCTACAGGGCCTTGTTGCAGTGGTCAAGACACCTGAGGATCCCATCATTGCCGGTCTCGCCGCGGTGCTCCTCGGCATTGTATATGAGTTCAGTACTAAGGACTCACCCATTCCACGCCGTACGCTGGCACCTTTGGTGCAACAAAAGCTCGGCAGGACGAAATACCTGGACGCACTTCTCCAACTTCGGCGAGTGCCAGCCGTCAGAGATTTCGATCTAGACCAAGAAACGGATGAGGGCGGTGACGGGATGCTCAGCCATGTCTTCGTCGACCTGTTCACTGTAGAGTATACCCGTCTGCGTAGGGCGATCGACAAAGACCCGGGCGTCGAGGTGTTACCAGCATCAGCAGCAGAGGCCGGTGTGGATCGCGACGTTCTTGACGAGCTGCGGAAACAGGCTCAAGCGGCCAAAGACGCGCTGGCTGTCGCACAGCAAGAGGCGCTCGATGCCACGGAGAAGGCGGAACAAGATCATATGACTATCAGTAAAGAATTGCAGACTGCGTCATCAGAGATTGAGCGCCTTCGAAGAATCAACCAGGCTATGCAACAAGGTCATGAAAGCGAACTTGAGAAGATTACAAAGCAACACGAGCAGGACAAAAACACGATCCAGACTCGGCACCAGCACGCCCTGAATAACGCAAAGCAGGAGTCAGACAGGACCCTCCAAGCTAGTCTACGTGAGAGAGAAGCAGCATCTGCACAAAAGATCCAGGAGCTCGAGAGGCGAATCGCAGAGCTTGGCAACGAACACCGAAAGGAAGCGAGCGGACACTCGAACGCGAAGCAGCAATTGGAGTCCACAACTGGCAAACTGAATGAGCTCATCAAGCGGGAACGTGATCTTTCCCGCGAGCTCGACGGCCTCAAGCAACAACAAGTAGCGTCGGAGAACAAGCTACGAGTCGCACAAGAGCAAATCAAATTGGCCGAAGGAAAGCTCACGGAAGCCAGAAAGGCCCTTGAAACACGCGACGAAGAATTGAGTAAACACAAAGCAGAAGCAGAAGAGCTCAAGGCTGATCTCGTCGCACGCGACGAGGAGCTCAAGACCGAGCGTTCCGGATTCGCAGACCTGGAGAAGGAGCTCGACGAGGCTAAGAAGGCAGCCAGCACCATGTCTGAGGCCCATAGGGCTGAAGTGGATGCCGCCAACATCGCTGCGGATGAGGCTAAAGCAGATGCTGCGAAGGCACAGACCGAGCTTGAGACACTCAAGCAACGATTGTCTGAAACAGAACAGAAGTTCACAGACTCGGAATCGAAAGCAGTTGCGGCCGAAGAGAAGGTCACTGCATTGGAGAAAAAGCTCAAGAATGCTGAGAGCAACCAGAAGAAGGCAACAGCGTCTGGCAAGGACTCCGACAAGAAGATCGCGGATGCTGAAAAGAAAGCGGCCGATGCTGAGGCGAAAGTCAAAACAACGGAAGACAAGCTCAAAGAGGCGATACAGAAAGCTGTGGCAGCCGAGAAGAAAGCTAAAGAGGCCGAAGAGAAGGCCGCAACTGCTGAAAAGAAAGCCGCTGAAGGTTCAAAGGGCGCGAACAACAAGGCCAATGCGGGCGGCACGAGCAAAGCGGACAAGGACAAAATTACCAAACTTGAGAAAGATCTTGCAGAGGCAAAGAAGGCCGCCGAACAGGCGAAAAGCGCATCTGGCAAGGCTGACAAGGCCGAGTCTGAGAAGCTCAAGAAACTCGAAAAGGAACTCAAGGAAGCTCAGGAGAGCGCAAGGACCGCTCAGGCCGATCTCGAGAAGGCGAAGGCCAACCTTGAAGAGGCAGATGAGCTTCGAAAAGAACTTGAGCAAGCGCGTGAAGCAGACAAAGATGCCAAATCAGAGCTCGAGAATCTTCGCAAAATCAAGGCTGAGCACTCCAAGGCCAAAGAAGAGCTTTCGGCTGCAAAGGACGGGGAGACGAAGGCACAAGCTGAGCTCGCAAAGATCACGGCCACTATCGCCGAAAGCGAGAAGACTCAGGCGGCTCTTAAGGCAGCTCAAGAGAGCGAGAAGAATGCGAAAGAAGAGCTTGAAAGTATGCTGCTAGTCATGGGCGATATAGAAGCCAAGAGAGATGAGTACAAGGAGAAGATCAAGTCCTTGGGTGGCGAGGTGACGGATGATGAGAGCGATGAGGATGAGGATGATGAAGACGAGGACGAGGACGATGATGTAGACTAAGCATTTGCGTACGCGAATGCTCAAACACAGCATCATATGCTGCAAATCGTGTATCTCAGCGAACTCCGCAACTGTGGTACGAGAGGTTTGAGTGTATGCCATTGTCAATAACGATGCACGGCCATGTAGCAGGTCAAACAAATATTCATTGGAAGCACATCGAATATTCGAGTTGTAAAAGCCAATAGTAGCTCTGCCACGAGACCCACTCAAAGCTTGTCTTGTCTCCTGCATCTTCGCTTGGCTAAACGCGTCTTGTGAACTCTGGCCGTGTCCATCGACAACTTGCGCTTCGGCATCAATAAAGATGCTATCGCGCACGCTGAGGGCTGGCCAGCGGCAGGCGCCCTTGGCACACCGGACGACGCGGTTCTCCCGGCGTTTCAACGGCAATGCACAGCAAGGAGGTCACACGACGTACTTTCAGCAACCCGTTCAGCCGCCTCGAAAATGGCCACGCCGACTCGGACTCGCATTCTGGAGCGCAGGATGTTTTCTTGCTGGAACGTACTCGTGGGCACGAATTTCCATGGGGTCTTTGGACGATCTGGCAGGGATGATCGGCGATGCTGGCGAAGTTATGGAAGACGTCGTAGCTGTCGCCGCATTGGAAGCCATTGCTCGAGAAACGCCTCCGATTTCTTTAGAGGAAGCCGATGAATTGCTCAAGTCTCGGTCAAGCTTTTCCGTTACTGCAAAGGTGC
Source organism: Cercospora berteroae (assembly GCA_002933655.1). Classification (NCBI taxonomy): domain Eukaryota; kingdom Fungi; phylum Ascomycota; class Dothideomycetes; order Mycosphaerellales; family Mycosphaerellaceae; genus Cercospora; species Cercospora berteroae. The sequence continues at coordinate 211,593 of PNEN01000472.1, read as the reverse complement.
GCTCCTCACCGTGTTGATTGCTTTGCCAAACTGACATGATCGAAGGCAGTGGCGCATACGTGCCAATCGCCGGCAAATATGCCATGCGAAGACACTGGATCAGCAGGCGCTTTCACGTTGTTCAACGACAAGATGAAAGACTGGAATGAGTGGGCCATCTTTGACGGGCATGCAGGCCCGCGAACGGCGCAAGTTCTTAAGCAGGTGCTTCCGTCTATCGTTGGTGAGCGATTGTGGGATGCCAACTGCATGACGAGGCCATACGTCCCGAACGATCCTGTTATCGCTAGCACTATCAAGAAAGCTTTCCTGGAACTCGACAAGGAGATCATGGATGAAGCTGGCAAGCTCATTCAGACCGGCGGGCCGCTGGCGCAAGTTGTTGCAGTGGGCGCAGCTGCTTTCTCAGGATCTTGCGCACTGCTCGCGCTTTATGATCCAGCTCGATCGGTGCTGCGTGTGGCGAACGTGGGTGATTCTCGAGCAGTGTTCGGCCGATGGAATGGTACCAAATATATTGTGCAGCCAATGTCCGTCGATCAGACCGGGTTCAATCAGGACGAAGTCGCTCGCCTTCAACGAGAGCATCCAGGCGAGGAGAATATTGTCGATCCCAGCTCTGGCCGGGTACACGGCATCGCAATCTCTCGAGCTTTTGGTGATGCGAGGTGGAAGTGGCCCAACAGTCTGACAAAGTTGGCCCACGACAAGTACTGGGGCCCATCTCCGCGTCCCAGCGGCCTTATCAAAACGCCACCATATCTCACAGCCGAGCCTGAAATCATGGAGACGAAGGTCCAAACCGATGGCGAGCACCCAGACTTCCTCATCATGGCTAGCGATGGCCTGTGGGATCAGATGTCGTCTGAGGACGCTGTGACCTGCGTACAGATGTGGCTGGAAAAGAACAGGCCATCAGCGTTCCTCGAGCAGAGGGACGAAGAGGTCACCTCATGGAAAGACTTTCTACGCAAGCAACCTGTTCCAACTCGCGCGCCCAGCTTTACTAGTGCTGAGGATCTGGCTAACGACGAGGACACCTACTTCGATGAGAATGAAGGTTGCTTGAAATGGCGCGTCTCTCCTAAGCATTTTGTCAACGAGGACGACAATTGCGGGATCCACTTGGTCAAGAATGCATTGGGCGGCAAACGCAGGGATCTTTTCACAGGTGTCATGAGCGTTCAGACACCACTTGCACGATATGTGCGAGACGACATCACTGTACATGTCATTTTCTTTGGTCAGGACACGGAGCCTATACTCCAGAAAAAGTAAGTCAAGGCACCGCAACCGTTGACGTATAGCTACTGATCAGACCGATAGCCCCATGCCTGCAAGCGGATTACGCGCGAGTGCTGGTGCCAGTGCCAGTGCGAGTGGTGGCATCTCCACGAGATAGAGCATTGGATATGGTTGATCGTGGCTCTGTTGATATATGGTGACAAGATTCCGCTGCTATTCCCGAGCCTGGGAGCTAGTCAGTTCACACATTCCAGGTTGTTACCGTACTCAACTGACAATGCCAGATTCTTGTCATGAGCTGGTTTGCAGCTCTTTTGGACAGAAAAATCCGAACATATGCTGCAAAATCCCCACAGAGCAAATAGCATTGAAAGGCTCTGCCCAGCAGCATCATATTGCCGGGACCACAATTGGCGAATGTGGAGGGACTATTGCTTCAACTTGGAAGGCACGGCAGGTCGAAAGATTTCCCCTCATTCAAATATATCGACCCCTGCTCTGCGTGGGCGCAGGTCCCGATATGTGGTGAGAGTGACAGCTGATTGGTGGAACTACCTAGTCTGGGGGCTAGTTCTTGCTGACTTCACAGGCACGTCGGCTCGGTCTTTTGTGTAACGAAGCGAGGTCAAATATAAAGAAATAGTATTCGCCTGAAATATCGAAGAGTGACATTGTCGATCAAGATGAGGGTCCCAAGTTTTCTTCTCGCACTCTTATCGGCCACGTCAATCGTATCGGCAGTATCACCAAAACGGCCGTACTTTTACAAAGGCCATGATCTGTCATCACTGAAGATTTTGGAAGAAGGTGGCGCTGTGTACAAGGACACTGCTCGTGGCAATGCAACCAGACCAGCAGAGGATATCCTTGGAGATGGCGGCATGAACACTGTCCGATTGCGGCTCTGGGTGGACCCGACAGTGCCATACGATGGAGGATGTACGAATATCGATTGTGGCAAGATGGACTTGATACTGATTCTTCCCAGACTACCAATCCTACGATCTCGAATACGTCTTATCAATCGCCAAACGTTTCCATAAGAAGGGCTACAAGATCTATCTTGACTACCATTTCTCCGACTACTGGGCAGACCCACAGAAGCAATGGCAACCTGTCGCTTGGCCAACGACTTTGAAGCCTCTCGCAAAGACGCTCCGCGGCTATGTCTCTGAGAGTCTTCAAGCTTTTCACAAAGCTGGCGTCGATTTGGCATTGGTCAGTCTTGGCAACGAAATCCGCAACGGTATGATCTGGCCGCTGGGCAGAGTGAGCGTGACTGTCGAGCCTGAATCCGCTCGCATTGCCAACTTCACTGGACTCGCAACTCTTTACAAAGCTGCGCGAAATGGAGTCGACGATGCTGTTAAAGCTGGACTGCGGAAGCCACAGGTCATGATCCACATTGACAATGGCTATGATCTCTCCTTGCAGCAACGCTGGTTTGGCGCTCTGGTGGGCACTGGTATTGTCAAGACTTCAGACTGGGATGTATTTGGCTTCAGTATTTATCCTTTCTACGGCACGTCCGCCACTTTGGCAAATTTGAAGACGACTGTGAACTGGGTCGCAAATAAGTACAAGAAGCCCATTCAAGTCGTGGAAACGGACTGGCCAGCGATTTGTACAGGAGAAGGCGTGCCGACACTCAGCGAGCCTAGCATTCCTGCCAGTGTCGACGGACAGCTCGAGTGGGTTGGAAAGGTCATCGATGTCGTGAAGGAGTAAGTGTCTCCATTCAAAAATGTGAGAGTGTAATGTATGCTAACGTAAAGCAGGATCCCGAGAGGTCTGGGTCAAGGTATCCACTACTGGGAGCCTGCGTGGCTGAACAATACTGGTCTTGGCAGTGCTTGTCAAGATGCCATCTTGTTCGACGCTGACTGGAGCACGTTCCCGAATGTGACTGCGTATAGTAGAAAGAGCGTCAATATGTTCAAAGGAGTGTGAAGACGCGAGAAATAGGAATTTTGCAGAAGAATTTCGTGATCGCGCTCTTGCTTAGCTAGACGCAGTGAGCAACGTGCAACCCCACAGGAATAGAAATATCACAATTGCGCCTCTTCAGTGTTTCAAATTTGACATAATATGATCACGTACTGCGTCTCTCAATGAGATAGAAGCTTTCAAGCGGCAACAAACTCGTATTGAACACAGCACGGTGTTGGCAACATTCGGAGACTTCCGAGTTTCTCGCCATTCCTCTACAATGCTAAGACTTGATCTCGCAATAAATTGGGGCTTGTGTACGTTCACGACTGCGATACCTGTATGAAAGCAAGAATATCTAGATCCAGTCCTGTAGATTTACCCCGTACGCCACATGTATGAGTCTCGACTTTCTTCTGCTGTGGAAACGCCCCCTACTTTCGCGCAGCCTTTCGACCCTTTCCCTTGTCAGGCTTTGGTCTCGGCTTGTTCTGCGAGGGCATGAAACCAGAGTTCGCAATCTGCGATGTCGATGTCTCGGCGGCTGCGTTAACTTCATCGCCCCCTGCTTTCCGCGAGGATTTCTCCACCTTCTGTCGTTTGTTTGGGTTTGGCTGGTCGATGATCTCCGCAAACTTCGAGGTAGCGCTCTTGCCGAGGCGCAGGATGACCAGTTTAGAAGTGGGTAGACTGTCACTGCTTGACTTATGCATGGAATTGTCGCCATCGAACAGAGAAATGCTGATCGAGTTCGCGTTAGATGCATTGGCTGCGCCACCTTCCGAGACAATGCCATCAGTAGGAGGTACGTTCAAATGAGAAAACGCTTTTGATTTCGAGGGCTGAAGAGCATCGTCGGTCCCACGTCGTGGTCCCTTTAGCGTAAGTCGCATTGGCTGTCCAAATCTCTCTGCTGGCCGGCGTCGTTTGCGTTTCCCATTTTCGTCGTCTGCGGTTTGACTGAATGCAGAAGTCGACGAGAGCCCCAGAGTGTTCTCTGATCCATGCTTCTGGATTCCTTCAGCAGGATGGAGATCAGTTGGCTGAGTGAGCACATTCGTGGGCGGAACCAGTTCCTTTGCATCCGCCACGGCGATCTCCTGGGCCTTTATCGCACGCAGCTGGCTGATTGCCTCCTTGCAGGCAACGCTGACCTTAGTTTCGCGTCTGATCTCCGAGTACGATTCTGCAAAGGTGAGACCAAAGCCGAAAATGTCCTCGGACTTGGTAGGCCGCATCTGAGACCTCCTCTTGAGAGCGATTGTGACCTTGTCACGAGATCCGGCCTTGGTCTCGATGGTAGTGCTAGTGCGTGTCCACCTGAATGGGTCCATTTGTTGCTCGATCGGATCTTCAGCTAGCCAGTCGTTGTTGTCGTCGGAAAGCAGCTTGAAAACTTCTTTAAGTGCTCGCTTCGTGTACCGATTCTGCTCGCCAACCAATGGCTCATCTTCTTCGGTGCAGGGGACGACAGTGTTGCCGCAGATAGTCAGAACCCGGTCCCTCAGAAGACGTTGGACTTTGTGTTTCAGTAAATCAATACCTTGCGCAGGCGACATTTCGTTCTTGGACTTGCTCACGAACGCCTTTGACACGGCGTTCTTGTCTCGACTGACGTGTTCAGCGAAGATTTGCAACACAGCAGCCTTCTCCTCGCGGCTAGAAAGCGGGTAATTGATGCCATTGGTGACGAAACATGCGCCGAAATGTGTCATGCCTTCGATTGCAGAGAGACTTAGATCCAGCTTTGGTAGTGGTCTCTCCTTCGAACTGCCTCGGATGATCTCGCTTTGCATGGTCTCGGCTTGCATATCCTCGAAGTCGGCCTCGGTGAACAAGTAGTAGCCTTTGTTAACGCGTTTGTCACCAATACTGAAGTTGTCATGCGGCAGCATGTACTTGGCCGCATGCTCCTCAGGCAATATCCGGAGAGCCTCGGACCGTCCCAGTTCGATGAGATCGCTTCTGCTCAAGTTCTCCTGGCTGGGATTGATGGCTTCGGAGGGTCGGCGACGTGGTGGGAGTGTTGCGAAGTTGCTCGAGTGATAGTTCTTGTTCATGAAGCTGCTTCCGGGCAACGCTTCATCATTGACATATTCTGGCTCACTGAAGTACTTGGGCTCCGGGAACAGCTCACTAAGTGACTTGCGGGCATCGTCGGCACTTCTTGGGTGCTTTTTCGGTGCTGCATCCGCAGTGCCACGAGTCTGTGGCTGGAGTGACAATGATGACAAGTTCGATGACAGAGACTTGCCATCTTGAGTAGCCGACAGGACCATAGCAGATATGCCAGGGTAAGGCAGGCCAAGCGTTTCGTGATCCGCCGTGTCAACCTCGCGGGACGGGTGCAAGTTGGAGTTGGAAGCCATATTGCGGTGGTGTTTCGAGAAACTCGATGGCCTGAGAGACTTTTGATGGTTGTAGTGTATGTGTAGGTAGTGCAATGCGTGTCGTTCTTGGATGGGCTTTCGAGGTTGCAGAGGTTTTGTGACAAGTTTGAAGCTCGCGAAGGTCTGATTTTCATGTTTGGAGGCAGTTCGTGACAGTCACACGCGCGCGTGAAAAGCCCAGCAGAAAGTCACGCCCGCACAATCCTTGTGTCTGCCGATGGTTCACCATAGTATGCTGCTAGCAGATCTTACAGGCCGGGTACGCATCCAGGACAATGACATTCTTGGACGCCATCGAATCCGAAGTAACAGTATCGAGAAGTAGTGGCGAGTCACTCGAAGACTCGTCCGAGGGTTGTATATCGAATCCATAGCTGGAGGTATTGTCAGAGTCCTCAGGTACCGATGAGGTGCAGAAGATGATGTGTATGTGTTCGAAAAATCGATTATATGTAGTTATGGCTGAGTGTGATACATTCGGCACAATTTCCACAACGCAGCCGTAGAGAGCCTTCAGATTCGAGCAGAGGTAATTGTCAAGTCAGCTCGAGGGACAGCAGAACAAAGCTTATGTCTCCCAGTGATCCCGCCTGCACCACAACGTTCGCAAATTTGCGTATCGGCAGCTACGACATCATGGCTTCAGAAGGCCGTCGTGAAATTTTCGGTGGGTGGAACGCCTTTTCGCTCAGGCTTGATATTCCGCGGCTGTTTGTGGGCGACGTTCAGGATGTCAGCGACTAGCAGGACTGGTAATGTGACCACAGGCATTGTGTGATTTATCGGGGACAAAATGCTTTGCGTTCCTCAGTATATGTGGCTTCAGGCTGTCCTTCGAAGGGAAAGTGTCAGCTGAAATACTTTGTCTAAACGTTGTCTGGCTCCTAAGCATCAGGTGAGGTCAGTGCAGCGGGCAAATGCAGGATGCGTTTGGGGACGCGAGCTCCCGTTCGTCGCAAGCAAGTCTGCTACGTGCGTTTACTGTGGCTTTGCTCGTCTCTAATGCTGTCTCACACACATGTCAATGCTGAAAGACAACATGGCGGGTACGTGGGCAGAAATCACAGATCTGGACGTGCTTTCTTCGTCCGGTATCCTATAGCTTGGGTACCGGACGTGGAGGAACTCTGCATTACGACAGAGATACACGATCAAAGTGAAGGTGTAGAGAAGAAACAAAGAGCAGAACAATGGATAGTTGAAAGAAAGAAGGGCGCGAGGTGAAGTGAGAGCCCCTGTCGTCTCATGACGTAATTTGTTTTGGCAAACAACTTCCACCGTTGCAACCTGAACTTGTCTCTCGCCTTCTTGCGCCACACGCATTCAGTCCTCAAACATTTCTGGCATTTCTGGCTGCTGTTGCAGTACACAGGCTCCAATCCTCAGACCGAAGCATTCAAAGTCCCCGTTCCCCAATTTTCCACGCCAAACTTTAAAGCGGCGAACAAACGCGAAGCACGCTCGAGAATGCAAGTCGCGCGGGATTCTACCCTTCTGGAGGCCGCGAGTTTGTCATGCTCTTGAAGTCTGCAGTGTGGAGAAAGAATGAGAAGAAGCCAGCATGGCAAGCGTGATTGTGCAGGGCTGCGGCCTGCGAAGCTAATTCTGGCGTACAATAACGGACAATACTTATTGACCTGTGAGACCTTAAGCGGAGACAATCACTCCACAATAACGCTGGCTCGGGCTGTCCCGCTCCCTCAGCGCTCCCTATACGCTCTCAATTAATACAATATCCTCTTGTTTTGTTATACCACATCCGCACTGACATATCTCGCACGATTCCAACACTTTCATTCAGCCTACAATCCCTCGTCCTTCTCGATCATGGCTCAGCAGTGCAGGTATCGCTCGAAGAGTTTTGCTCATGGACCAGTCGTCGCTCGCATGAGCGAGCACATGAGGTGCGTAGCAATGTCAGGACCGAGACGTAAGTTTGATCAGCTCATGGAACCCACTGTGGCGCTTCTGACTGGATCTCTAGTCTCTTTGCCAATAGGAGTTCGCGCGCCGCAGTTCCTGCGCCAGTAGCTGGTTCAGAAGCGACACCTGCTACACCGAAGCAAACAGATGTTACTGTAAGCCACCACTCCGGCGTACTGGTGACTCCTTCCGTCGAATCCGCTGGGAGCACTCGCACAGCCAAACACCATACTCGGTACGCCGTCAAGATCATGGAAGGTGTTCATTACGGACTGCCCGCGACCTTGCCCGCCAGGACTCCCGACAGGATCGAATCAATCATTAGAGTCACGAAAATCAGCTTTAGTGTTGATCAGCGCAGAATCAATCATTGCACGTTGCGCGAGAAGGGCACACGATCATCTTCGACTCAGGTATTGGCGAGCATGGTTCATGGATGCTGTCAACTCCTGGAGGCATCAATAAGTGCACAAGTGTTTCGGATCCACCTCTCTATCGAACCATCGATTCCAAGTACGGAGCTTTGCACAAATTAGACGGCGCGGGCGGAACAGGGGAAATCAGAGCGACCTACCCATATAATCGCGCACAGCAGCAACAGCAGAATATGGTCCTGCATGGCACTAGAGGCACAATCACCCGAATGACTGAAGGGAATCTTGCCGAGCAACAGCTCCGTGTCTCTACTCATGGTAAGTTGGCCGATGGAAGTGATAGCACAGATCGCATCCGGTGGAACCTCGCGACCTTGTTGGAGCAGCATGAGCATATGAAGGGAGAGGAAGAACAGCGTCAACGGAAGAGTAGGGAAGCGCCGCTGCAATACCATCGAAATGTGTGAGCGCAAGAGTAGATGCTTATAGGCTGCTGATACTTCGTCAGCGGAGCCAGAAGATAAGAAGTAAGAAACGGACACTTATGAGCAAGATCTTCCAGCAGACATTCATTGCAACAGTACTCTTCGATCGATACATCGACGTGGATGTCGCTCCATAACCGTATGATCCACTGAGGCACCCTTCATTCACAACCACTCTCGTAGTACAGACTAGCCTTGGCGAATCCTGCCGACCCACTGCGGCTGAGCTCCAAGCTATAGATATTCACAACTGACCTTCAATGATTCCTAACTTCAAGGTCATTACACATTGTTGAAGTCCCCACCTGGAGTATAGTTAGATAGGCACCATGGACCACCTCGAGCAGAAATCGCACCAAGCACCAAGCGGAGTCAAGTATAACTTCTACACGTCCCCAGCTCAAGACAACAAACCAACGATTCTCTTGTGCCATGGCTGTCCAGATTCATCAGACCTCTGGACCAACCTAACCCGAGACTACCTGGTGCCCAACGGCTTCGGCGTACTGGTGCCAGATCTCATCGGCTACGGTCTCTCAGATAAACCCGATGACATCAACCTCTACGCCTTGGATTCCATCTGCAAAGACATAATCTCCATCCTCGGCACCGAGAAATTGGAGAAAGTAGTAACACTCGGCCACGATTTTGGAGCATTTGTGTCCAGCAAATTGATCACGTACCATCCAGATCGCATCTCTGGCTTGATCACCCTCGGAACAGCTCACGCTCCTCCTTCACCTGAGCCATTCGATTTCGAAAAAATCCGCCAAATGCAAGAACAGTACCTGGGATACTGCTCTGGCTGGTACTTCCCACTCTTCACATCTGATAAAGGCTACGAGTTGATGGATGCGCATGTGGATAGGATGTTCACTGCTCTTCACGGAGGTGGAGAGAGGATGAAGCAAGTTTGCTGTTATCCCAATGCATTCGAGAACTGGTTGAAAGATGGAAGCGATGGTTTGGAAGACGTTCTTCCATATGCCGAAAGTGACGAGTTCCGCAAGCAGTGGATCGGTCGACTCGAGCGAGATGGGTTTCGCGCGCCGATGTTGTGGTACAAGGGGGTTGTCAAGAGTCTGACGCTACAGCGAGATCAGCAAGCATTGGAGGCTGGTAATCACGTGGTGAAAGTGCCGTACTTGTTCATTGCAGCGTTGAAGGATCCACTTGCGCCGGCTGTCGCGATTGAAGGTCTGAAGGCACAGGGGCTTTTGCCAGATGTGACTGTCAAGGAAGTGCAAGCAAGTCACTGGTTGATGCTTGAGAAGCCACAGGAGACAGGCGAAGCAATTGTGAGTTGGCTGAAAGAGAGTTATTGAAACTCGATGGAATGAGATTTCAATGATGCTCTCGATCTCTAAATAATCATTGACGCTCGCGACATTCTCTCATGCTGCACCAGAAGCGCTATCACCCGAGTTATGATTCAGCGGACAACCAAAATTCTTCGCCGTAGGCAGCAGACCCGCTGTGATCGCATTAGAAATGTCGACTGGAATGTTGATAACCTGTCCCAGCTCCGAAGGAAAGCCGCCAGTAAGTGCTTGGTAGATCAAGCACATGGCATCGGCTGGCGTGTTAGGATTGAACTTTCCATCCTGGATGTACGAGCTGAAGTTCAGGCCGTTGAAGTTGTTGCGTCCAATGTTGCCACCGAAAGTTACTGGATGAAGTGCGTACATCCTGATGATCTGAGAACCGACTTTGTTGTTGTCGTAGGAGTCGACACGGTTGCGCCAGTTAGGTGGAATACGCTCGCCTCCGTTCCAGACATATTGTCCATTGACCTTGTCGGCACCGAAGAACGACGTCATTGTCTAGAGCATGTTAGCATCACAGTCGAGAGATTATAAATGAAGTGCTTACAGCTTCATCAGCAGTACCGCCTGCAGTTGGCATGAGCTCGTACAAGAAAGACGCAGCGCCGTACAGTAGCAAGGAACCAGGTCCGAAGAAGAAATTCCCATTATCAGCCTTTGACTGGTTGTATCGCAATTCTCGATACAGTGCCAAGTGTTCGAGGTTGCAATTGCCTTGACAGTAACTCATCATTTGAGTGAAAAGCTAAGGCATGGTCAGCACTGTAGTCTTCAGTGCCCTCTGTACTACTGTTACTCACAGTGGCATTCCATCGGTAGTTGTCTCCATTGGCCAAGAAGTAGTCGTTCCTCGTCAAAGAAGTATCTGCCTCAAAGTGGTTGTGACCATTCAGACCAAGCTCATCCGCAAGCACGTTCCCAGGGGTAACTGTGCGTGAGTTGGCATCACATCCAATAGACAACTTTGTAGTTCCCACGAGGTCGCCGTCGAGTCCAACGCCAGCGATGGCAAGCAAATTGGCCAAGTCGTAGCCGACATTGTACAAGTTCTGCTGCGCATCAACGAGTTCGTTGTATGTTGTGATACCATCACGGGCAACTAGGAAATGTCAGCAGATGCCGAACGAATCATGAATGGGGTAGACTCAACGGAATCCATGATTAGCCGCCGCATTCAGACCTATTTCTCGTCAGCCAACGTTCACCAATCTGGCACTCTGGTGCAACAAACCAGGACAAGGACCTCGAATATCCGTCTTCGGGTTGGGAGCACGGTACTCATGTGCTGTATCTCCAGGAGCAGGCACCAGAATACCGCCCTTACCAGTACCAGGTTTCCCATTGATAGCGCCCAGGTAAGGATACTGAGCGGTGATGGGAGCAGCTGGGACATGATTGGCGTTAAATGGGCAATCGGGCGAGTCTCTCGGCATCTGCATGCGAGCAGAGCGTTTCGGGAGCATCGAAGAGTCGACACCGGGCACATTGGCAACCCATGGGTAGGCGAAGGCGCTCTGCGCGGCTGCAAGAGCTAGGAGAACTTTCGCCATTGGTAGCAGAGTCCTATGATCGAACAGATGCGATGAGTTTAGGTGATCTGCAAGTTGGATATGTTGTTGCGTGATGCGCCCATACTTATAGACTTATCGTTGGCCGTAGGAAGTCCCTCGCTGCCTCGGCCACTTGCAAGGCTACCACATAGGGACGTAGTGCAGGCGCATCCAATAGCGGCTGAGAAACCTCGACGACTATGCGGACAGCCTGAGCACATGGCAAGTAATCACTTGTGCGCTTGCTGCATCTTGCAATGATCTGCAATGCAATGGCACTTTCTTTTGAGGACCCTGGAACTTCGAAAGCCAGAATGGCTCATTTGACGACCATTAGGAAACCTGTTGAACCTGGGGCGGTCTATGAGCGGGACATGTTGTCACCTCAAAAGCCTTCATGATCGTCATACAGACACTCGTCGACCGGAGGTAGAAATTCTGTCCATCTGATGAGGTTGGCGGAAGCCTACAAGAAGCTTTTGCAGCAAGCTTGATTCCAGTGCAAAGCAACGCGGGATGCTTAGTCGAACTCTGCAAGGTGAGGTGTGGGCTGACTTTTGCGCATTAAACAGCTTGCCATTGGTGGTCTTCTTGCGCGAATGCGACATGCGATCGCACGCGGTTGACGCCTGGAGTGTGAGCTAGGAAAGACCTGCCGAGGCATCAACTGAGATACCATCTATCAATGCTCTAAATACCTGCTCAATGTGGTAATCATTGCGCTTGTGGAACACACGGCGAAAGCGTTGCGAGGCAGACCTAGTTTTGGATTGCGCTGTGCTTTCGAGGCAGCACGAGCTATCAGTCAGCATTATTGCACGCACTCGGATGAGCACACTGTATGGGAGGAGCTCCACAAACCGAGCAGAGCTGGCATGGAACCTCGAAAGTTGTCGCGTATGCTGACTTCCAGCGCCTCGTCTTTCTGCGCGTTCCTCATATCATTTTGGTCAGAATCAATCCGATTTGGCTGTGAGGGCGCGGCTGAACTTAATGTCTTCATATTGTTTTTCGTGTATTCTTCATTGCTTCATATATTATGCCGTGAAGCCGCTGTGGCTAAGCTAGTGCCTAGGATTCCTGTTCTGTGCATCATTTCTGTCAAGCCACTCCAAGCGTGGTCTTTCGTGGTAGCATATTCATTCGTCCTTCGGCGACACTATCGCGTCTCTCTTCGTCTGCCTCCAATTCCCGCTTGACACTGTGTTGCAATTACAAATCGCCTCTTTCAGGAGGCTGCTAGGTCCATCCTTGAACGCAATGCCAACAGCAACAGCCAAAGTCATGCTAAACTTCAACCACAACAGTGGCGAGTGCTTCCATCGTTGGGTGTGTTGACAGCTCTTAGCTCGTCCCTTAGACGTGCTCGATGCCCGCTTCTTGCCCTTGCCGGAAACAAGACCACGGCTTCGAAGGGCTCCAATGGCAGGCGAGGATGACGGCGGAGGCGTCTGATACAGCTGGCCGTAGTCGAGCCCATCGTGAGGTGCAATGCTGGAATCGGTGTCTCCAAGAAGGTCCTGCTCCGACGCGTTGGACTGCATGCAGCAAGTCTGCCTCGCGATTAACCGTCTCTTGGCCATTGGACCAAGTAGAACTCCCACAATCCACCACTGGATAGAAAGCAGTGGTCGAGGAATCCGCATGCGAGCCTGAGCTCTCTCAATCAAGTACTTAGCCACACTGAGAGGCGATGCCGAAACATCGCCGAAGAAGTCTCGCAAAGAGTCGAGCGTCGAAACGGTCCGGATGGACTGCACGCCAAGAGCCTTACTGCTGACGCTGCGCTGGAGCCGTGACACAGATGGAGTGCAAGGCATCGTTGGAAGTGCGGCAGTTGAGTCTGAGGACAGGCGTTCTTTTGGCTGTCGCTCGTGGCGCTCACTCGGCCTCTCGCCACTGGCATCAGAGACAAACGGACTAGAACTCGAGCCGACAGTCATGCCTGTAGATTCAGCAGATTCGAACATGCGTGACGAGTAGCCTGCGCTCAAGAGTGTTTGTGCAGCCTCCAACTCGTCTAGTAGATTGCGCCCGACAGCCACGCCAGTAGCGGAGCCAAGAGAGCCAAAGTTGCTCGTATTTGCGTGAGATCTCGTTACAGTATCGTGCTCGTCCAGTAAATCATCCAGAAGCGGGTCATCATCGTCCGAGTATTGTGTGTTGCGGAAAGGCGACATGGGCTCGCGGAGTGTGGCCGCATTGACTCCAGTCTCGAGTTCACGCGGGCTGGCCAATTCCTGATACTCTGGAAATGGCGAGCCAGTTAGATGCACAGGCGAGCCATTGCTGCTCGTTTTGCTCATAGTCCTACGGCGATACACTACTGGGCTTCTTGGTTCCAAGGCGCCATCTTCCGCATGCATGTCGAAGGCCGCATCGTACGAATATTCGCCCCTATCGAACGGTGGTGCTGAAGCTGGTACGTGCTCGCAGTGTGTTGTTGATGGTAGAATGAGCGGTTTAGGCCCTAGACTACCAGCACCGAATCGCCGCATTCTCCGCATGGGTCTCTTTGCGTTAGGCTGGTGGGAGCTATTACTGGCAAAGCCGGAGAGCTCAGACTGATTGAAATCCTCATCTGAAGACGGGATGTCAGGCGAGAACATCGTGTTGTGCGGAGAAATTGGCCGCCCCGGGCTAAAGCGGGTTTGCATTGGAGATGTTGGCCGAGTGAATGATTGACGCTCCGGTGATCTGCATAGAGAAGTCGCAGTTGGCAAACGTGGCAGTATGGATGGTAGTCTCGAGTGCCCGGGCCGACCGGGTGTCTGAGTGTGCAGATCGAGCTTCGTGGGCGAGCTGGCGATGAGATCGGAGAAGAACTCAATCCTTCTCTCCATGTTCACATTGGCAGTTTCTGTAGCATCAAGCGCCTCTGTCGTGGTACGTAGCTGGCTTTCAAGCTCATGGATCCGGTATTTGGAAATCTCGCATTCCTCCTCTACGGATCGCAGCTGAGCCCTCAGGCTTTGCTCTGCTTTGTGGGACTTGGAAACTTCTTCGTGTAGGCGATTGTCGAATTGTGTCTCCCATTCATCAATTTCATCTCGAAGCCGAGCCACTTCTGCCTTCAAGTGCCGCATATTGGACGATTGCTCTCGTGTCACACTCGGAGAGTTGACTGCTTGCAACTGCGCCTGCGCAGCGCTGAGCTCCTCTTCGAGATGATCAACGTAGCGACGGGTCTCTGCACTAATGGATCGCCGCGGGCGGGTTGACATCTTGGAGACTCGTGTCCTGATGGAGCGTGACTTGGGATTTGACTGCACAGTTGTATTTGGAGGTGAAGAGCCCAGGTTTTCGCCAAAGGTGCCGTGCTTGACGTCGGGTGTGTAGAAGTCGGTGGAAGTCACTCGCTGTCTCACTCGCTTTGCTCGCAGGGTACCAGCGCCATCGGCTGCATTCCCAATGTCTTGCAGGACTCCGGCAGAGTCGTGATTGATAAGACCGCAGGTGTCGCGTGCCCGTGTCCCGGACGGAGACACGTTTTCTGCATCGGAAGCCTGCGACTGCGACTGCTTCGTGAACAATGGCGATAGGTCAGGGGCAGTCGTGGGCATGGCCGGCAAGGACTTGGGCGTGATTTTCCTCACGGCAGGCCCCCGAAAGCCGGCATTGCGAAGCTGCAACCTGCGCGAGCGCTGTGTCACCGATGCAGGTGGTTCGAGTCGAAGTCCAGGAGGAGTGCCATCTTCGTTCGCCGTCGCATTGGCCAGTGGAGAAGGATGCAGAGGTGTGGCCATGGCCGCACAGTACCGACTGTCTTGTGTTGTGGTTACATCGGGAGGTGTTGTTCGCGTGTGTGTATGCTGCTGCTGTCATGAATCGCTCCCAAACACGCTGCCGGCCACGCAACCACGCATCCGTACGCAACAGTCTCGCGATCCTGCCGGCCGTTTCGGAGACCGCCTGGAGGGGTGGGCAAGAGTGGGATGCGGTCTTGCTCCGTGAATATGTCCCCCGGCACTTGGGTTGCTCTTGACGACGACCTGCCGAGGTGCGGGTCGTGGAACGCGAGCGCCAAGCTTTCACGAAATCTCCGCGAAAGTCACGATGTCAGCTCTCTCCGCTTTCAGCCACGCTCTGTTCCTCTTGCAACGCCGACTGCCCATCTGTAGGCCTACCTGGACTGGTGCCGACCACGCTGGACTGGCAACTTGCATGGTTGCAGCATATGCTCCTGTCTGCACAAGTTACCACTTCGATCACATCGCCTGCACAGCGAGAGCAAGAGCTCGTCAGCCTCGGGGGAAGAACAAGTGTCGGCACCCTCCAGGTGCTAGTCGCAGCACGCAGCAGGCTACAGCATATCTGCAGCAGCGCAGACCGAGGATGCGCGACGCCCTATGAGATGCTTCATACGCAGCTGGCGGTCTGATACTGCGTGGACTTGTCCGGACTTGATTTCGAAATTCTGCTCGATCCCATGCGATCAGGCCAGTGGCGACGCAAGCCTACCTCCTAGTCTCGGACAGAGTAGAAAAGCAGAGCGAATGCCGCATGTGCCAGTCGCAGGTCCAAGGCCAGCTGCAAGTTCTCGTCTCAAAGCGCGTGTCCTCGACACCAACGAAAGGCTTGTTAGCCCATCACTCGAACTCCATCCCTCCACGTCTGGCCTCTGGAAGCGGGGCCTACGCTATGCTTGGAAACATGCCATGGAGCAAAAAAGTTGCGAGGCTCGTTGCTCTCTGGCAGGCTTCGTGTAGGAAAGGTGATCCTCGGACCGTCAAAAAAACCTACAGCAGTGAGTATAAGCGATCACAGTAGGTCCTGCCATTATATCGCGGCCCATCAGGCTCTGTGAGGGCTGCAGTCAAGATTGATCTGGTATACCTGTGTTCTCCTGCTCACTGTCCAGTTAAACCTACTCCCAACGTACGCGTGTTGTCTCCACTCTACTTCCAATGATCAACAGTGTCGGCTGGTAATTTAGTGATGAGATCGGTTGTCGCGACTAATGTGCATAGCACACGAATAGGCATCTCACTCGCGAAGGAGACCTGGTCTCTTCATCAATCTGAAGCATCTCGTTGGTGAGCTCGATGTTACACAATCGCTGGGACGCGCAAACGTCGACAGCAGTTAGATTTCTCATCACTTTGAAGTCCGCGTTGGGAGCACGGGTGTCATATCGGAGTGCTACGGGATCTGCACAAGCGCACAACAGTCGATGCACTTGGACAGTGCTTTGGTGAGACCGGTGCTTTGCGCAAATGGACGACGCGCGGTCTGACCGCCTGCCAAGCCCGGACATGGGCCCGACCAGTAATCACGGATCACGAGCTGTGATTTGATGCTCCGTGGAAAAGATGAGCAGGGCGACAGACAAATATGTTCGATGCCGCAACGAATGTGAGCAGGCATCACGACTCAGTCATCAGGAGCACAGCTGCTCCAGCTCCAATCGCAGTCGAGCTCGATGGAGCTGGAAACAAGCCTTTCATCATGCAGACCAAGAATGCAACCTGCCAGGCATTTTGCAGATTCGATAGTCTGATGCATGTAGCAGGCCACGTGCAGCATCGATTGCGTCTGCACTCTTGAGATGGTGATGAAATGCGTTATGCAGTCTCGGGCGAGACGCGTCTCCCGAATTAGATGGATGCTTTTGCAGCACAAGAGCCGTTCCTCAACAAAGGGCCACGGCAATCGTCCAACGATGATGCGCAACGGTTTTTCCGCCTTAGCTCAAACACCCGTTTGACGCCCTGCCGCTCCCGAAGTGTTTGCGATGTGAGGGCAGTTCTCTGGTTAAAACCACGGGAGGCTGTTATCGTCACTTTCGTGCCCCCAGCGATTTTACGTCTGATTTGACGTGCTGGTGTCGCCAAATTAGCGTGATGTCAAGACGACTGGGAGGAGGGCGTGAGGAGTGGGGGGGAGGGGGGGCGAGACGGGGATACATGCATTGGTTGGTCGGCGGCAGAGCGAATCATAGGGCGGAAAGGAATTAAAGATAGGCGGGCCGCCCATGGGCGCATGAGTGCGTGCAGGCGTTCGACCACTCGGGAAAATGGTTGAGAAGAGGCGAAGGATTGCTTCTCGAAAATCGGCTGCGCAACGGTTCGGGAGTCGTCTGTGCAGCGTGCTACGGCGTGTCGAGAATCTCGAGAGGGTGTACTGCTCCGATGAGGGTCGGAGGTGTCGTGTAGCCGCGTTCACGACGCGCGTATGGCACGGCCAGACAGGAGATGCTGCAAGCATGTCGCTCTGGCAAGATGGCGATCGGCTGCTGCTGTGCTGCAGACGCACCGCGAGCACGCACTCTCGCCTCGCCGACTGGCTTCCGGGTCGGTGCAGTAGCGGCGGCCGCAGCGGATCCCAAGGCGCGTGGTCGGCTGGAAGCAAGACGTTTCGAATGGACCCGGTTTCATTCTGGTGGAGCTGGCCCGATCAGCGAGCGCTTTTCGACAGCGCTGGGCCTGCTGCTGCGGCGTTGTGCGTGTGAGAGATTCGTGCGCGGCGGCAGGAGCGGGCACTGGAGGGAGGAGGTGCAGAAGGGGGCGAGCGTAGGTTAGTCGTGGGCGATGGGGGTCCTGGTGTCAGATGCAACCCATCGCCGCCGTCGTCTCGTCCAGTCTTGTCTCGTCTTGCTGCTGCTGCTCTCTCCTGCGCACCACCCTCGTCCATTCTGTCCTGTTCTCCCTCGTCCGCCCGTCTTCTCATCGTCGTCACCACCACCCCCTCCGCGCGCCCACCTCCGCTCCGGTGCCGCCTGCAGCTCGCGAACGCACTGCGTGTGTAGCGACGGGCCACCCTCCGCAGCTGTAGCATTCACCCGCGCCGGCGATCACAAAAGTGCGCAAGCAGCGGCGGCAGTGTGGCTACCACTAGACCCTACCCTACCCACTCGGCCCCCATCACAACCGCGATCGAGACAGGGCTCGCCCGACGGCCACCACTTTTCTCCTTCTCACGACATCGCAATCGCCAGTTTCGTGCTTCCGGCATTCCGGCATTCCTTCTGCACCAGGCGAGCCCCGCACTGTATAATACGCCCTTCTCGCCTCCGTCACCGTGGCGTCGTCGAACCTCCGCCAGCGCAGTAACACTCTGCAACAAGAGTCTACGGTACCGCCGGCCACGCTGGAGGAGCCGAAGGAGTGGCATTCAGAGAGCAGCCGCTCTTCTGATGCCGGAGAGTCTGACGGACACTCGTATTTGCTTCCCAAAACTATGCGATCCGTCCCGCGGGTAACAACGTGGAATCCTTTGCGAATCTTCTCCAAGCACAGCTTTGCATACCAACAAATACCCTCGCTTTCTGCCGACAGCATCAATATTGCCGCTCTCGACTGGCCACAAGGCGGGATTCCGTGGCGAGATGGTGCGCGAAGAAGATGGGGCATTGGGCGGATATCGCGTACGAGATCCGTGTACCTTGCTTTAGCCGCACTGTTCATGCTCGCGCTGCTAGGAGGCGGGGGCTACCACCAACATAGGAAATGGTCGTTAAAAAACGAGAACCATGATGTGCCATTTGAGTGGATGCACTACGCGCGCCTCAATGGCTTCTACAACGGGATACGAACGCTGGTGCCCTTCTCGCAATGGCAACCCGAAAATGCCTACAACAAAAGTGCGCCCAATACCTACGTCAGTCCAGAAGAACTGGGCCGACAGCGACTATCACCTGAACCGCCCCTCGACCCGGTCAAATTCGACCCCTATCAGAATGTTCAAGGAATACAGACCTGCTACATTGACGAGGAGGAGACAATCGAGGTTCCTGATGTGTACGCGTACCCAGGAGTTCCGCAGCACATGGCCGAGCCATTCTACGGCGATTACGACACCCTCGGTCTCAACGACGGAGTATGTTTCGAGCGATTTGGAAGATACGGCCCGTACGGGTACGGGTACAACGAGAGCATGGGCGGCATGGGTCCCGGTGCCAGCGCAGAAAGTGCTGGAAGTGAAAAGGTCTTCGAGCAGATGGGCTACGTGAACTACGGCAACGTGGACTGGGGGAGCGCACAAGAGCGTTGCTACGAGAAGAACAAGGCCCGCTTCAAGGACGACCCGATCAGCGGACGAAAGAAGAAGAGCCGGCAAGCGTATGTTCTGCGCACATGGACTGGATACGAGTACCAACCCCACCAAATTATCGCTATGCGAGCAATGATCTCTGAACTGAACTTGAAATCGGGCGGAGAGTACGATGTCCACCTGCTGGTGCATGTCAAGGATGACAGCATCCCGATCTGGGCGGACGAGCGGGTCTATCAGCAAATCGTGGAACAAAACGTGCCGCAAGAATTTTGGGGCATTGCAACTCTCTGGTCCGAGAAGCAAATGGAGATGTACTATCCCGAGCCCTTCCCGGACAACTTCGCGAACATGGCCGGGAGCAGCATTCACGGCGTGTACAGAAGTGCACATTTCGCGCTGCAATGGTTCAGCCAGCAACATCCTGAATACGATTTCTTCTGGAACTGGGAAATGGACATTCGATATACCGGCCACTACTATCAATTCAACGAGAAGATCACCGAATGGGCGCGGAATCAGCCTCGCAAGGGAATGTGGGAACGAAGCTCACGTTTCTACATCCCGAAGTACCATGGAACTTGGGACAATTTCACGAAATTTGTGGAAAACGAGGTCGAGTACGTTGACAAGCCGAAGAACAACCCGACCGACAGTGGCCCAGTTCCGGTTTGGGGGCCTGTACGCGATTTCCCGAATGGCGGCATGCTGGATCCACCTGAGGGTGTGACACCTCTGATAAGTTACGAGATGGACAACTACGACTGGGGAACTGACGAGGAGGCCGATATCATTACATTTAACCCAATCTTCGATCCGAGCCAGACGAATTGGGTATTCAGTTGGGATATTACCGGCTACCAACGAGATCTGCCACCTCCGCCACGAAGATGCGCCATTGTGACAGTAGCTCGATTATCGAAACGATTACTGGATATTGCTCACCACGAAACATGGAGATACCGACATACAATGTTCCCAGAAATGTGGCCGCCATCTGTGGCGTTGCATCACGGATTGAAAGCAGTCTACGCCCCGCATCCCGTATATTTCGACCGAGATTGGGACTTGGAATACATGAACCAGGTCTTCAACTATCCTAAGAACTTGTGGGACTCGCCCTTCGGCTGGGGTGAACACAACATGCTCGGAAGCAGTTTCTACTACAACTCGGGTTTCTCCGGTGCTCTCTGGCGAAGATGGCTAGGGCAGTACGAAAACGGAGAAGGCGGGAAACGACAAGAGGAGGAAGGTACGGGGAGAATGTGTTTGCGAGGTGTACTGCACCACCCGATCAAGCACGAGAACTCTCCGCCTGGATCATGACGACACTGATGAAAGTGTTTCATTCGCGCTGCGAAAGTCCTTTTTGTGTGTATGTGCATATTTTTGTTGTACCGACTGCATATGGAGTGGACCTACACAAATCCCTCCATCCAACATCATCATCGTCCGGCGTCTCTGTTTCTGTACAGCATCGCGATCGGCGCACAGCAGCTTCGACGTTTTTGGGGGTTTTATCTGGCATCCTTTGTGTATGGGTGTCTCCCCATGTATGGATCCCTGATAGGTGTTGTGAATAGAGAGATTGAGAGAAGGAGAAAGAGATGGAGCGAGAAGGATTTCGGAGGCAGGCCTTTCGGATGATCATCACGTCCGAACCTTCTTTTTGCACATGATGTGGATGATCGCGCGCGTGTGCGTGGCTGGACTTTTGGTCAGCTCTACTCTGTTATTGTCGTTGTTGGGTAGGGGGAACAAAATCTCTGGCGTGGAACCGAATCGACGACGATGGAGAGTCGTCAACTATACAATTTACAGCTTAAAGACATTAATGCCAACAATGGTTCTCAAAGATCGTCTTTCCTGCTGCCGGTGTCTTAGATGTGACAGCCTCTGGCTGAGCTGCTGGTCGCTCACTTCATATTCAATCAACTTTGCCTCTCACACTCACCAGCGACTGGGTGAGGGTGGACTGAAACAAGGGTGGCGGTGAGAAGTCAAAGAACTAATTCATTGCAGAGACACCGTTCATTACTCGACATAGGTCTCCGGAAAACGCCGCGCTACGATCCATCGACCACGAAACCTCCCATCATATTTACATTGACTATCAAAACATCAAAACCCGAATGAATCCAACAGACTATTAGCATCAGGTTCTTTGAACTGCGTAGGCTCTCTCTTCTTCGTTTTCTCCTCGTCTGCCTTCAGTCCGGGTTCCGGCGCGGACGCATTCTTCCTCGCCTTGATCTTCGCCAATAATTCGGCGGCTTTGGCTTCTCGTGCAGCTTGGTCGTCTTTCGATGTAGACCTTGTCGGCTCTGGCCTGGTAAAGCTGTCGAGCAGCGAAGGCGGCTCGATAAGTTCGGCGCGGGGAGACTCGGGCTCTGGAATGGTGCGATCGGGCAGTGATGCGTGGAAACCATTTGTGATGCCATTCGTCGCGGCACTTGAGATTGGATCAGGCTGTGCGAATGTCCAGTTTTTGGTTAGGTCCGTTGCGAGGAGTGGAAGACCCATGCGGCCTAGAATCGTCGCAGATCGCGCAACAGCACTAGGCTCATGCTCACTGGGCGTTTTGCGAAGCTGCTTGTATAGCAAGATCAATGCTGGGTCGTCTTGCTCCCAAGTCTTCACCATGCCGTCAATGGGCTCAACGAGGCTTTCGGCAGCTTCCCGCTTCTCAAGCAGCACACTATGGCACCAACTGACTAGCCAGCGATTGCCCGCTTGTTTCGCATCTGGGATGACGCGGTCCACTAGCAGCTTGTGGAGTACATCAGAGCCATCGCCGCTGTATAGTCTTGCAACCGAGACTGCAAACTGTACATCGTCGCATTGCCCCGCGAGAACATTGCAGGCATCAGCTGCATCGTCTGCAAGCAGGAAGAAGGCTGCGGCGTAGTGGAAGCGTCTTTTGCCCATTAATGCATACGCATTCTTCTTCGCGGCAGTTCTGGCATCAGGCTGACTGAAGTCCTTCTTGAGAAAGTTTGTTGTCGATCTTTGCTCACGATGCCACGTCGCTATCCTCCACAGAGCCAAAAGTGTCTGCTTCTTGTGCAAAGCTAGGTAGTATACCGCTGCATTGACAGGGTCTGGAGGTGATGATGAGCGGTATGCTGTCTGAGCCATTTGCTCGAAGACTTGGAGCAATGCTTCGCGGTCGGTCAGCCACGACATGATACCCAGGCGGCGGGCGATGTCCCATGTAAGTTTGTTGTCGTGGTGCAAGATCAGAATGTCAAGCAGAGGCTGCTGCGAACTGCTGTGGTATGCAAAAGTGATCTCGCGCCAGGACATCTCAGGCACAAATGCATCACTGTCATGCGAGCCTGTACTTTCCTTCACATTGCCATTGGCTTGACCGGAACTGTCTTCATGAAGTAAGAGTTGCAATTTCCACGAGAAGAGGTACCACAAAGCGTTTTGGTCGAGTCCCTTGACGTGATCGCGCAGGTAGAGTAGAGTATAAAGGACATGCTCGAGACGTCTCTGGTCGCTTCGCGTGATCGCTGGCAAGTGCTTTTCCTCGAGCTGTTCCTTAAGATCATCTATGACGTCCTTATCAATCCAGCTGTTGTGCGCATCGTCTTGCGCGAGCAGTCTATCGATGTCTTCATCAAGCAGAAAATCCAAGTCGTCTCCTGGTCCCCAGAACTTGAGTCTCGAAGCCAGTCTTTTGACCAGTGATACCGCCGATCGAGTATGGCCGTGTAACACAAGCCGCTCGATGGTGGTCGGATGCCAGACAGGAAAGGGCCTGCTCAGCTGCGACGCCAAGGACGGCAGTTGCATTGTTCTGTCCTCCTCGTTGGCGTCTAGCAGCTGACGCGTCTCTTCCTGCAGCTCATTAAGAGGAGCATTGGTATCAGCTACGAACAAGGCAGTGCCTGCTGTGACAGCCAGAGTACCGTCTGATCTCCATGCCAGTCCTGTGATATCAAGACCAGTATGAGCCACTGATATGCGTCGAATGTGGTACCATGACTGCATGGCATCATTTCCTTCCTTGTATTTTCCTTGGGCGAAGACATCGACGCTGTTGTCATGTGCGATCGCTACAATGCTCTGTCTTGGCCCCAGTACGACGCATTGGGCGCTACGCGCAGGCAAATCGAGGACCTGGCAATGCTCAACATACCCGTCGAGAATGTCTACGAGCAGGAGCTTGTTGTCATCAGGGCCGAGAAGTACTGCAACTTCTGTGTTGGCCGCCAGTAAGACGCCATTTGTGATACCTGTTTCAACAACACGTTCCGCATCAGTATCGCGTTGGCTGTCTTGCTGCCCAAGGATGGTGACCCTGCCGTCTTCAGACAACTTGGTTGAGTGTTGCTCGGTCGCCGATACAATGCCCTTCTGTGACCCTGCGCTCTCTCCATTTGCATCAACACCTTTCCAGTTGGCGATGTCGGTGCCACGCCAAGTATTTGCTAACTCCAACCGTTCAGCACCTGACGCCGAGGTTGAGAAGAAGCTCTCGACCAGGCCTTGCCACCACGAGATCTGGCCAGCACCACCGATGCTTTGCATGAGCATGTGTATATTGTCATCTTGGAACCATGCAAACGGCAAAGCAGGAGTGCTCGGTGGCAGTCTCAGAGGTAAGCCCTCGGTGTGAGCAATGTGGAACGGCTGTACAGCAGTGGGAGTTCCCGGTCGCCGTTTGTGTCCAATGCTGTGAAGACCCCAAGCGGACATTCGTCCTTGACCATCGAGAACAATGATCACATCTAGTTCTTTCGAAACAAGCTCTTTCATAAGCTCTTTAGCATGGCTGATCTTGTTATCCAGCGACAAACCAATGGCGGCATTGAGGGCAGCCGAGAACTGATCTGAAGGCAAGATCACAACACATCGTGGAGGTTTGGTGACGAGTTGCTTGCCGCTGGCGCTGATACTTGGCGAGTCCGGTATGGCTGCCACCAAGTCGATGGACGTACGCAGAACTAGCACATCCAGTTCATGTGTACCACCGGTGCGCCATATCCGTAGCACGCCGTCAGCGGCTACCGTGAACAGGACTTCGTGCTCCTCATCATGCCGCCTACTGATTGCACTGCCTCTCCGGATGTCAGAGTGCTCGTCAAGTGGGCGCCACTCAAAATGGGTCACCACAGCGGGATGTGGCAGGTATGTGTGGTCGAACAAGCCTTCCTCGAACGACAGGCGTCTCCATATCTTGACAAGGCGATCATAACGGGCTCGAGTTGCAATCAAAGTGGAGCTCGGGCTGCACGCTGCCTGCTGCACAGGTCTCGCGACAGGCTTCGACCACAATGGTCTACGCTCTTCCACTGTCACGTCGTCTACTGCGGAAGTCCTTGGCGAGCTGGTTCGCGACGTGGGCAAGGTGGAGAACAGAGTGATGGATGTGTTGCCCGCAAGCAATGCCTCGCCCTCATTGCTCCAGCATATCGACCATGTTTCCTCCTCTCCACTGTTATGGCGCAGCAGCAATGTCTTTTCCCACCAAAGCCTTGTCCAGCCCTCAGCTACGGGCTCCAGTATCCATGCCTGCTTCTTCCCAGCCACGAGCAGCTTGCCAGATTTGGCGTCTGCTGCGACTGCAATGAGCCCGTGAGGGAATGTGAGTGCCTGAACGAGCGTGCTGGGTCCGGATAGGATGTTGAGTTGCTGGCCGGAGATATAGGCAATGTAGCGTTTGAAGCGAAAGACGAATATCGTGACGGCCTGCAGCGATTCTGCGGGCGTCCCGGGCAGAATCTCCGCGAAGGCAGTGGGCGCGGTGCCAGGAGAGGTGGAGGGCATGGTAGCAGATACTATCGTGGTCGCTCGCAGATCATTGTCGTGATGCTGGATAAAACGAATGGCGGAGTGGGCAGAGTACGCTTCTGATGTACTTGCGAGGTGCGTGTGACCGGCGTTAGCTCTGATAGCTCGGTCAAGTCCAGGTCTACACAACTGACGTGCATGTGCAGCATCCATCATGCAACTCTATCTGAGCAGACCCCTGCGCGCGGGAAGCTTGGCAGTCGCGCTGGCATCAACATGAGTGAGATTACATAAAGTCAGGGCATGATGCTTATTATATTCCCTCGCAAAGCGTATACTATGTGTTATGGGTACTTGAGCATATTCAATAATGGCCATGAGTTGGCACTAATGATACACATACTATCTTCTGACCCGGCAAGTCTCACGATCAGATGAACAATCTGCTGCCACGATACTTAATGTTCTGCACATATGCACTCTCCTTCATGACTGCAGCGTCGGTTCTCTTTGGAAAGTCGTCAAGGCTGACAGCATATGTGGCGACCGAGTGCGCGATGAGCTTTGTGTTGACAACCCATGCAGTCACATTCACGTTGCCAATATCGTCGCAAAGCTGATGGTAGCATGGATCATACCAATCTCCAGCTTTGCCGCCAAAGACCTTCGCCTCCTCTTTCGTCTTGATACCTTCAGCACCAGTTGCAATTCCTCCGGCTGGAATACCCGCTCGAATAAAGCCATCGTAGTCCGAGCGTCCGTCGAATGGGATGAACGTGTAATTCAGGCCATGCTTTTTGTACCAGTCGACATAGAGGTCTCTGAGCTGTTCACTTCCGACCGGACTCTCGGTGTTAGTAGCATTGTAGATTTGGTACGCGAAATTTGGGCTGCCCATCATGTCGTAGTCCATGAACAGGCGGACTTTGAGGTTCTCCTCCTCGGGCAAAGTGGACGAATAAAAGTTCGAGCCGACCAGTCCTTCCTCCTCTGCTGCCCACCAGGCAAAGCGAACACAGTTGTTGACAGTGTAGTTTGTCAACTCTCTGGCCACTTCTAGCAGAGAAATTGTCCCGCTTCCGTCGTCATTGATACCGGGTCCTTCAGGAACAGAGTCAGAGTGAGCGCCAAGCATCACACAGTTGTCTGGATCACCATCCCTGGTCTGAGCGACAATGTTCTGAGTGTGGATAGTGCTGACGACGGCATCAATGTACGCAATCGCATCGACTTCCTTGCCAGACTTCAGCTTATCCAGCGTTGGAGTAGCCTCCTCAAGGGAAATGCCAAAGGTTGCAACGTGTTGCGGATCTGGAGTGCCCATGGTCCCGTGCAGAGTGCCGTTTTCATTATTATAGATGACTGCTGCAAGAGCGCCAGCCTTGCCAGCATTGAGCGACTTGTCACCAAAGGCACACTGGCCGCGCTTGATGAATGCAATGTTGTTCTTGACAGATGCCGGGTAGTCCGATGCGGAGCAACCACTATTCTCCACCGGAACCAGAAGCCCACGTACAGGTTCGTTGTCCTTAGTCGGAGGTGTCAAGCTCATGGCCGAAGCATTGTTAATGACTTCATCTCCCAGAACCAGTCGTGATTCAAATACATTGCCAGAGTAAGCGGGGAAGTTCTGCTCGGTGAGGTTGTAGTAATCACCCAACTTTGCGATCGTCGCCCAGATGTATTCGAGAGTGGCTTGGTGACCAGCACTGCCGATGACGCGTGTGGGGTGATTATATTCATGCCATGAGAGCTCAGCGATTTTGTATAGATCCTGTGCTCTAGCAAGCAGGTTATCGCCACTGATGGCCTCTTGCAGCTTCTCGGTCTCGACCAGTGGTAGTTTCTTGCCGCTCGATGAGAGCAGAGGCTGCTGCTCGTATGCCACAGCACTGCCCAGCAGCGCTGCGGCGATGACCTTTCTCAATGCAGCCATGTCGTTTCGATAGGAAAGTGAGTCAAGAGGACGATGTTGTGATAGAAGGTTGATGGGGTGATAGTCGGCTAAACTTCGGCACTTGGCAGGTGCTCTATCATGAGATCCATCCAGATGATACTTTCCTTGATGACAATCTGTCTCACTCTTTCAGGAATGCACAACATCATCGGGCTGGACGATAGTGCAGCCATACACACACCAAAATCTCTGATGAGTGGCCCGGCTCTTCTTTCCAGCCCCTCCGGACCCGATGAATTCGTGTTTCCAGATAGCAGGGACCGCTGTTCCAAACATCCGCCATGGCCTGTCCGGGAAGGGCACCACGATTACGCTTTCTTCACAATCGCACACAATCATTGTAGTCAGTAATGGTCACACGACGGCACTACAAGTATCACCAACGACGAGGGTCTCTGCAACACGGTCGTGCGCTCTCAGCTCGAGCATTGGCCGGTCATACATTTGCATACTTTCAACAGCTTAACTTAGCTCGGTACTCTATGAAAAAGTTCACATATCGTGGTACTTACCCCATACCGGTCAAAATTCTCACACGCACGGAGGACGACATTCAGCCAGGCTTTCCCGGCTGCCCTGAACATGCCGATAACATGGCGGAATCCGAGGACACTTCGAATTTTGCTTACAAGAAACGAGTCATGTCTTCAAGGTCGAACATGCACTCCTTTTCAAGCTTTTTTTGTCACTGCATTTGCCTTACAGGCTCTCGTCGATGTTGTGGACGTGTTCTTTCAACTAAACTGTCGCTCACGAAATACGCTTCACTCGTGGCGCTCGTCTCTCTCTTACACTCGCCAGTGAACGAGGTTCCGCTGATGTGCCACATCGGCACTTCAATTCTAACTATGTCACAACCTGCTACAGCTGAAGCATGATTTCAGCCTCGGAGACCTGACTGATTATCATCTAGGTGTTATGTGCAGGGGCAGAGGCACAATGCCTCGCGATATAATGCGATCAACCTGAAATCGAGTATTAGGAAGGATGACCTCCCCTACTGTCCGGAAAAAGGCCAAGGTACCTCAAGAATCCATACAACGACTACGATTGAAAGCGAGAGAGCTGATTGGTTGTCGATGGATGTGTAGAACCGGATGCAGGACATGCAGGTACGTGACCACATGATTGTATCAAAGTGTCGATCTGGTCAGTAGCTAAAGTGCCTTCTAGACAACGACGTATCAAGTGTGATGAGGCGCGTCCCTGCTGTAGGAAGTGCTCCTCTACTGGAAGGACTTGTCTTGGGTACGAGGTTTCTCTCGCCCTTGTGCAAGCTGAAGACCACGCTCTCTCGCGGCCACTACTTCCAGATATAGCAGATGCCACTAGACAGCCTTGCCTACTCCTTCCAGGCACGGCTGGTCTCAACGATTTTCCGCTGAGATTCACATCTCAAGAGCAAGACGCTTTCGACTTTTTCCGGAGACAGACCGCCTTCCAAGTGCCCGGATGTTCTTTATCGACAGCATGGGAAGCGATGGTGATGCAGCTCAGCCATTCCGAGCCGGCGATGGCTTATGCTGTAGTTGCCGTGGGTGCAATCCACAGAGCACGCCGCGTAGTGCCAGCAATCAGTTTTCGGCCCGAGATGGACACGGAGTGATATCGGTTTGCGATGAATCAGTATACCCGTGCTGTGTCGGCCATACAGCGATTCATCGACCACTCCCGAAACCATGAGACGACTGAAGTAGTCGAGCTGGTTCTGCTGGCTTGTCTCCTGGTCATAACGTCTGAGACTTTGCAGTGTGAGCACGAGATGGCGAAGCGGCATCTACGACTGGGCTGTAGCATTCTGTCTGAGCATTTCGGACGATCAGGGCAACGACCGGCAAATCGTGTGGTACGACTGGAAGCAGAGCCTCGCAGACCCATGGACTTCCTGTCCCAGATATTTGTCAGACTTGACTGGGAAACGACCTGGCTGGGCGACGAGCATCCGTACATGCAAGCGATTTGTCGTGACAGGAAGTCCGAGAGAGAAGCAAGTATACCACGAGCATTTCGCAGCTTACAGGAAGCCCGAATGCATCTAGATGCATTGTTAAATCGAACGTCGAGCGTACAGGGTGCTTTGCTGAAGCTTGCGGCGGAGAAGTTTACAAAGCAAGTGAAGCGCGAGTCGCGAGACGAATTCCAGTCATGGTGCTTGCTGCACTCATATCAACGCATAGTCCATCTTGACGAGGATGAGGCAGTCAGCCGGCAATTGCGGGAGGTCCGAGATGCGACAGCAGCATGGTCTTCTGCTCTTGCAAGCCTGGCGTCCACCTACAGCGCCAACACTGATCAGATCAGACTCTTGCTCGAGATCCGATTTTGGGCTTTGTGGTACATGGTATCCACTCTACAGGATACAGGATAGAGACGAATGCTCAAGTGATCGATTCAGTAAATCATACCCGCATATCTTGGACCTAGCTGAGAAATACATCGATGCTCTGCCACACGTCGAAGAGACCGTGCACGGCAAACGCGAGAGCAAAGAGAGCACACGCAGTTTCGCCATGGGACAGGGTATTTTGCTGCCTTTATACCTCGTGGCATTGAAATGCAGAGATCAATTAGTCCGCAGAAGAGCACTGCAGCTCCTGCGTCGAGTCCGAGTTCAAGAAGGCATGCTCGACAGCGATACGCTGGCCATCTGCGCAGCATATGCCGTTGCACTCGAGGAGCGGTCGGCCAAAGAGCGAGGGTATCTGAAGGATGATCACGTCTTGACATATGAAGACGTACCCGAGAGTGCGCGCTTCATTGACGTGACCTTAGCTCCTTTGGCTCACGATTCCCGTGGATGTCGGTTGGTCTGCTCGAAGCTTGGAGGCAGTGTCGCGTTACCATTCGTCCTCGAAGAACATGAACTGCGCGCCGGAGAGATCGCCACGCTCTCATGAGAGGACGGGAAGATATGCCGTCTTCCGATTGAGCTGGAATATCGCCCGCGATTCTGGAGATCTGTTCGAAGGTGGTTGTATGACGCATAACAGCGGAAGACATGGATTTGGCTCATCCCATCCGGATCCATATTCGGCGTGGTGAGGTGAAGAGGATTATGGCCAGCTCCGCTCAAATCCTGCCCTTCTTTGCCAGTCTTCTCTTTTTCGTGTCAAAGCTTGCGCCAATGCCATCGCCGCGTGGTCCATCCTCCACAGCTCTTCGCTTCCTACTCTTATCCAGAGCACTATCCTTGCCCTTGCGCTTCGTCAGGTCTCCGATACGATCCAGGCTGGCACCTATGTTGCTCCATTCTTCTCCGCCGAAGCCTCCATCCCTTGCTCTACCTAGGCCCTTCTTCGCGCGCTCTTTCTTACTCATAGCCGGCAGACGTGTCAAGTGTGTCTCCTCGTAATCTCTTCTCTCGGCCTCTTCTTTCATCTGTCTTGCATTCTTGCTCGTTCTGCCGCCAGCTGCCAAATTCGAGCCGATGCTAGGCTGCGCGAGTGGCGCCGCAGACAACTCTGTTGATACATACTCGTCAAGAGTGGCAGACCGCCCTGGGCCCCGTTCCTTCTTTTCCCGCCGCTCGGTTGTGGGCATGGCTGTGGCTGAGATTCGTGGTGGGCGGTAGACGCCATCTGGAGCACTCTTTTCCCGAGCTGCAGAGACAGCGTCCGTTGATTGCGAGCCTTTGTCTCCGAACAATTTCGATGAGTCGGGACGAATGTACGCATCTGCGTCGCCGGCGAGCTCTCCGTCGCTGTCCGAGTCCAAGTCTGAACCAGATTCTCCACTCACACTTTCGTCCTTTTGCTCCTTCGCGTGTCCATTCACCTTGACGGCCTGTTGCAGCTTTTGAGTGACATTCCGTTCCTCGTCATCAGCTACCTTCACCACTCGATCGACTTCATACTTGAGCTTCTTCTCCAGCGGACCCACGCCTC
Source organism: Cercospora berteroae (assembly GCA_002933655.1). Taxonomy (NCBI): domain Eukaryota; kingdom Fungi; phylum Ascomycota; class Dothideomycetes; order Mycosphaerellales; family Mycosphaerellaceae; genus Cercospora; species Cercospora berteroae. The sequence goes on along the minus strand of PNEN01000472.1, from coordinate 180,797 downwards.
GTTCGAGGTACACTCTCTGCTCGATCAACTTCTTGGTGATCTCATCACTCAAGCTTTGCGCCTTGTCCACATCACTCCCTGCTTTTATGCTGCGGATCACGTTCAGATTTCTTAGCGCGAGCGCTTGCAAGTATGCAAGGAAGATCTCATTCTTCGTGTCGAACAGTGTAATCCCGTCCTCTGGTGGTAGAATCGCATCCGCTGCGGGAAGCCCATTCAGTGCTGCATTTGAAGCTGCTTCGAACTCGGACAGCACTTCAGGCAGCGCCGTCGGTGTCGTTGCGGCCATGGTGTTGGTGAACAGAGACGTCTTCTGCAATGGGAAAGTTTCGATCTCAAAAAGTTGCTCGGCTGACTTGCCCTGGAAGCCGCATGCCAAGCAGATGCTGTCTGCCGGTAGATCTTTTAGCCTCAGGCTCCGGCCCTACAGTTCGCCCCCACAGCTGCACAGCGTGGTCCTTCAATGGCTGTGCGTGCGTACGAGATATATTGCAAAGCTCAAGACTGCGGACGATAGCTTCGATGTCAACCCAACTTCTTGTTCGAAACGCCCTCCGAAACCTTTCAACAGCGCCTGGCTCCCGATTCCTCCCCCGTCACTTCTCAAAGTCCTCTGCAGTCATGGGAAAGCAAGAATGGATGGTATCGCCATACTGAACGCCTTTATGAAATTTGTCCGACATAGACTGACGTTGACTTACTACAGTGCATTCTCCCTGATGAAGCAGGGGCCCTCGAAGCACGCATGAAGGTCCGACCGTGAGTCTCACTTTCATGTGAAGCCGAGCATCCTGTCATCTCCTAACATGTACTGCGAAGTCAACATCTTGAAGCAATCAAGCCTCATGAGCAAGCTGGTATTTTCGTTCTAGGCGGGGCAAGTCTCGATGAGCCACTGAAAGAGGGACAAGGCCCGAAGATCAATGGAAGCATCCTGATGGCTGTTGCGGACTCCAGAGAAGAAGTCATGGAGCTCATCAAGAAGGACATTTACTACACGAGCGGCGTGTGGGATCTTGAGAAGGTGAGTGGAGAACCCACGAGCTCCTCGAGATATTGCGAAGAGAGAAAGATCAGCGTGGCTTCTGACAGCTAATTCGCGTTAGATACAAGTGTTCCCCTTCGTAAGTGCGTTCCGACATGCCAAGTAGGACTCCCTCAGACCTAGATTTGAAGACTCTCAAGCCACTTCTTTCTCTTTCGCTTCGTCATCTCGGGGCGAGCGTGTGTTCTGCTGCTTCTTGGCCTTCTTTCGGTCGGTCATATGCTCCAGACCCGTCCTGGTTCTCGTATGCTCATGATCCATTTTCTTGTGCTTGATGAAGAACCCAGCCACCAACCCTGCGACAGTGAAAGCCAAGAAGGTGATCCACATATTCCGCAACCCCCATGCGAAAGCCTGTTGCACCGCTACGCGATCGGCCGCGTTGTCAATATCAGGAATCATCTCAACATTTGCCGAGGCATTGTCGCCAGCATAATCCGCCGCTGTAGACTCTGGTACACCTTGAGCCGTAAGCCAAGACGCACGATTGTTCATACTGTTGGAGAAAACCACTCCACCGATGATTACGGAAATTGAGGTGGAAAGGTTCCGGATGAGGCCAAGTGTCGCAGTAGCTGTTGCAGTATCAGATTGCTGCACGTTGTTCTGCACAGCGATCAAAGGTGGTTCAAAGAGCAGACCAGATCCGACACCTGCGATAAGCTGGAAGATTATGATCTCTGCGATTCCCGAAGACACGCCCAGGTGAACGAAAAGACCCAGCCCTAAGGTTAACATCAGCTTTCCGACCCATATTAATTCGCGATATCGCCCAGTCTTGTGAATCAGGATGCCGACAATTATCCCGACCACGCCTTCACTCAGTGTCACCGGAAGTACAAGAACACCGGACATTGTAGGCGAAGCTTGCCGAACACTTT
>PNEN01000472.1:4187-178562 GCA_002933655.1 Cercospora berteroae | reverse complement strand
AGTACTCCACCGAGATGTAACTCATTCCGTGGGTAAAGGCGACCAGGTAGGCAGAGTTCTTTGATCGGTCGTGGAACAGAGGCAGTGGCATTAGTGGGTATCTTGCCAGCTTCCATTCGATGGCAACGAAAACGCCGATCATCAAGCCGCCAAAGACGAGGAGGCAGATCACCTCCGGACTGTCCCACGGGTACGTTACGCCACCAAAGTTCAATCCGAGAAGCAAAAGAATGATGGCACCAAGCAATGCGAAGATACCGTACCAGTCGACCGCCGCAATTCCAGTCCAGAAAGGCGTTCGAGGGTTGTGGACATCAAGGAATAAAACAAGCAGAGCGAGAGCGATAGCTGCTATGGGCAGATTGATCCAAAAGTTCCTGCACATTGGTCAGTCATATCAGTCAGCACTATTGGCCACGCTCTTCTTACCATCGCCAGCCAATATTCTCCGTAATCGCTCCTCCAATCATAGGTCCTGCTCCACCAGCGACAGCCCACACAGCTTCCAGCGTGCCCAATATCAGAGCCCTTCCATCCCTGAGACCGAACAGGTCGCTCACGGTGATATTGACTAGTGAGACCATTCCCCCAGCGCCAGCACCTTGAATCGCCCTCGCTGCTATGAGCATGTTCATGGTATTGCTCGGGGCGCCGGTGATGCTAGCGATCGCAAAGAACAGCAATGACAAAGAAATGACGAGTTTTCTTCCAAAGATGTCGGACATCTTGGCCCAGATAGGACAGTTGCAGCGTCTGCAATCAGGAACGCTCCGCCTATCCATGAGTACCCTGCAGCTGAGTTGAGTTCGGCTGCGATCGTGGGAATGGAGGTCGCAAGACTGGTGATGTCCAATGCCGCGAGAAATAAAGTCAGGTAGAGTGCGGTCATCGCTGGATAAAGCCTCCACTTGGAGCGATGCTCTGGTTCATCGTTCGCAGCTTGTGTTATACGTTCGTCTTTGCTCGAGGGCTCGATACCCTGCGAATGTGGCAGAGGCGCTGGCAGGGCGCTGGCGCCGTCCACGACGTTCATCCCATGCTTGTCCATGGTCAATGACTATGCTCAGTCTCTCCGAAACGGTCGAGACTGCATGTGTATAGTTATGAATTTAACCTAAACGAAAGATTTCAGCCTTACCATATTCCATACATGAGGTTGTCGTAAGCCGAGCATTGGCTTCTTGGGCTTCATGAGCATTCCGCGGAGCGACACAACGCAGCTGACAATAAGAGGGAAAGCATACAGAGGTACTCGCGACTACCAAGAGACCTTCCGGCTGCAGCATGCCGGTGCTGCATGCTCTCTGGCACGTTTTGTAGAGAAGTGGCGATTATGCCAGCTCATGGAAACCGGAAATGAACATCTTGCCACATCGACGTGTACTTTGTTGCTTGTGTAGGTCGGTACGGGACTGTCTCACGGCAAGAAGCGACATGATGAGATGTGAGTTAGATGTGGACGTCGCGCACCCACAACACGCAACGAGCGCATGGCATAAGAAGATTATGGAGAGAAGACTTCAAGTCAAGAAGAAGGGAGTCGGCAGTAGTCTCATGTTTTCAGGCAACCATGCCAAGTCTTCAAGTGGGGCCTGGATCAAAGACTCCTGCATTTGAGACAGTCGGCATTGCACACAAGCACGTCCACGACTTCTTTTCGCGCATGCACGCGTAACGTTTCGAGCTAATATGTTCTCAAGCATATCCTGGAAAATGCCACGATGTTCTGAGCAGGGACATGGCCGTTGTTCATAACCACTGGAGCAGCATCGGATGTATCAGCAAGCAAGACGAATCGTGGCAAGACGCAGCAAGAGCCGTCTATTATCTGAGTCTATAAGCCCAGCACGCCATAAGACAACTTTGAAACGCGTACTTGAGTTGCCACGGTTGCTTGTTATGCAACAATACCGCTGGGGATTACAATCACCTGTTGCCTGTTTTACAATTTCTGCTCCTTCTTCTTCTTGGGCGGTGCCATGTCGAGCCAGGAGAAGTCCTACGTCTGTCAGCTTGTCTTTGACACAAAAGGAGCATAGGACGTGAGCACTCACCATCAGCAGATCGGCCTGCGGATCAATCAAGATATTCACAACTACTGGCACCTTGGCCTTGAAACCGATCTCAGTGGCCTTCTTCAACTCCTCGGGCGTTCGAGCAACGATGCCGATACCACCAGCCATTTCTGCGATCTTCTGGTAGTTGGTCTGGTACCCGAGTGACCAAGCGGTCAGACCAGCACCCTTCTGTTGCGTGGTTCCAGCAACGGTGTTCTTGCGGCGGCGTTCCCACTCTTCAGATGTGTTAGCATCACCGCGGTACAGTCCGCTGTTGTTCATCACGAAAATCAAGATGTCCATCTCAAACCGGGCCATTGTTTCCACCTCCATGCCAGAGAATCCGAACGCACTGTCTCCCTCAATGGCCACTACTTTCTTGCGCCCTGAAGCACCAGCTGTGCCCTCCGGATTTGGTAGATTGTATGCTGCCCACGCCGCGATTGCGTAGCCGAGACCGACACCCATGGTAGCATATGTTCCTGCATCCAGCTTCAGACGAGGATGCTCCATGGTAAAAATAGATCGAGAGATATCCATAGCGTTTGCGCCTTCCGAGACGTATACAATATCTCCATCACTGGGATTCGACAAACTGTTCAGCGTGCTCTTAATGACTCCAAAAGAATGCTCGAAGGAAATGGGTAGCTTCGAAGACTCGGCCTTCTTCGCGGCCTTGCCCTCGTTCCTGGTCTTCGCAGCTTTCAGGCTCTTCATGAACGCAGACGATTGCCCTTGCCACTTCCAGTCTCCGAGGTGCTCGACGACGCGTTCAACAACTAACCCAACATCACCAACAAGACCTAGCTCGGGAGTCCCGGCATTCTTGCCCAGTTCGTCGGCCGTGATGTCGACCTGGATGATCTTCACTTTTGGATTCCACTTCGGGGGTTCTCCAAACGATAAGATCCAATTCAATTTGGCGCCGAGCAGAAGCACAACATCAGCTTCCTTGAGAGCAGTCGATCGTGCTGCAGAGTAATTGCTTGGGTGGGAGTCCGCGATCACACCCTTGCCCATGGGTGTCGGAACGAAAGGAATGCCGGTCTTTTGCACCAGGGCATTGATATGCTTCTCAGCACGAGCATACGCTGAGCCTTTCCCGATCACGACCAAAGGTGCTTTTGCGGTCTTGAGAGCTTGCACAGCTTCTCTGATTTTGTTCTCCGGCGCGACTGATAGTGGAGCCTCTTTGAACTTGACGAGCTGGTTTCGCGGGACCTCGAATGTTCCTAAAATCAAATTCGCAGGCAAGTCGACGAATGCAGGCCCGGGTCGCCCAAAGTACGCAGCTCGGTACGCGTCTCGAATGAATTTGGGAATCAATTCTGGGCTTGGAGGTCGTACTGCTGCTTTGGCATGCGGCGTCAACATGGAAATGGCGTCAACTTCTTGGAAAGCTCCCCTGCCAGCATTGTGTGTCTCGCTGGAACCAGCCAGTACCAGCAATGGCCATGAGTTTGCCGCAGCATGTGGTATCTGTATTGTTGTCAATATTTCCAATGTTGGCTCTACTGATTTCGTATACGTACGCCAGCCATCGCATGAATAATACCAGGACCACCCACACATATGCACACTCCTGGCCTGCCAGTCAAGTATCCATATGCCGTTGCAGCATATACTGCAGCCTGCTCGTTTCGAAAACTGATAAATCGCATGCCCAAGTACAGCCCTTCCTGCCCAATATCCGTCACCGGCAATCCAGGAAGACCGAATATAACCCTGACGCCCAGGTCATGAAGAGCCTGGGCGATGATTTTGGCGCCGTAAGACATGTTTGCGGTGTTGTGTGTATCACGAAACAGCGAAAAACATCGAATGTTGTGGTAGGCTGACCTTGCCTTGACGTTCGCTGACGATCGTTAAAGATTTCTAGATTCAATCATAGGCGATCGGCTTCTGCGGGGACGTGTATATCAGCCCCGAGGTCAACGTGCGTCGAGGGCTTGAAGCATGGTTCGAGGTAGCGAGTGGAACAGTCGTCTGCCAAGATGTTTCGCTTCACCTGCCTTCCCATTTCCGGAGGAACGGAGCAATGCTTCACGATCTCTTGGGTATCAGGGATACAGTTTGGAGCGTATTGTGCTCTGGAAATCTCCGTGCGCGTTGGTCGAGTCGTTTGGGAAGCCGTTTTGGAGCAACATTTGTCTGTCGTAGGTTCTGTTTCGAATTGTACATCAATCAGGATACATACCTATCTATGACTTGACCAGATCATCGACCATCTTTCGCAAATGCGGTTTACTGATTTTGCCGCTGGTAGTCTTGGGCCATTCATCTGGCGCTTTCCCATCTCCAAGGAAGAAAAAATATCTCGGTGCCTTGAACCGTGCCAGCTTCTGTCTCACGAAAGCCCTCAAATCGTCATCGCTTGGTCGTTTATCCGAAAAGCCGTCTCTCAGCTCAATGAATGCGCCCAACTCTTCTCCATATTTCTCATCTGCAACTCCCACAATCGAAGCTTGTGCAATTGATTCGTGTTCGATCAATCTGTCTTCGATCTCCATGGGCGAGATATTCTCTCCTCCGCGAATGATGAGATCTTTTATTCGGCCGGAGATGATGAAGTAGCCTTCTGGGTCGAGATAGCCTTCGTCGCCTGTGTGCATCCACTTTCTGAGAACAGTGCTGTCTGAATGTCAGTGATGAGCAGAGAACCCTCGTGGTTTGTACTCACCCGTCACCCAACCCTCCAACTCCACCATGCTCGAGGTCCTCGGGGTGATATCTTAGCGACTCGTCGGTCTTCTTCTTGTTGTTCAAATACTCGGACATCTGCCCATATCCACTGGCTACGATCTCGCCCTTCTCACCCCAAGGCAGCACAACACCAGTCTCCGGCTTAACGATCTTTGCGATGAAGTGTGGGAACAGTCTCCCTGCTGTCTGTATGCGTTTCTCATATGGGTCTGTCTCGTGCATCATACTGATGAAGCTTGATAGTTCTGTCATTCCATAGCAGGTGTAGATTCTGGGCACTGGGAACTTGGTTGCTATCCGGCGCAGAAGCTCTGGCGGCATGGCAGCTCCGGCAATAATGCCAAACTTGATAGTCGACCGATCTATCGAGTCAAACTCCTTCTGCTCCATCTCGGTGACAAACATGGTGGGTACTCCATAAATCGCTGTGCATTTGTACTTCTCGATGGATCGTAGTGTTGCGGAAGAATTGAAGATTTCGTGGGGAAGGACAAGTGCCGATCCTCCAACGGTGCTAGAGCTGATACCAACAATCATGCCGAAGGAATGGAAGAGGGGAACAGGCAGGCAAATGCGATCTTCGTCTGTCATCCGTGTCTGCTGCCATATATATCGACCGCAGTTCATGATGTTGTAATGAGAGAGAGCCACGCTTTTAGGGAGACCAGTGGAGCCTGAAGTGAACTGAACGTTGACCATGTCGTGTGGTGAGATGTCGGCATCTGGCAGTTGTTGCGCATCTGCGTCGTATTGCTCAATGTATTCCTCGTATTTGGCAGACCTTGCAAGGGAGCCGGACAATTTGTACTTCTGCGCCAGATCATCCATTATTATGAATTTCTCGATGGCAGGTATCTCTTCTGCGATCTTGGGTAAGATCTTTGTGTTGTCGTAGAAGGTGAAGCCAGGAGATGCGACCAAAATCTTGGGGCGAACATCCTTGAGCAGTGCCATCATCTCGGATTCTGCATACGCATAGTTGAGAAGCACGAGTGCGGCTCCAAGTCGGGTGCAGGCGAAGAATGTCTCGAAATATTCCACTCTGCTGCCCAGCGAGATGGCTACCAGATCGCCATTTCCTACGCCATCCGCTGCCATGGCTCTTGCCAGTTTTATGCTTCGCTCGCGGAGCTGTGCCCACGATAATGTCAAGCCATCTTGTGGATGCGAAATGACTGCCGGTTTGTCCCCTCTGACTTCAGCATTGTGATCAAGGAGCTGAGCGAAGGTCAGTGTCAGGGGGATTGGTGCCGAGGGCCCGTACACAATTGAAGGTGGTCTTTCATCTTGTGAAACTTGTCCAGCGTTTTCTGACTGCTCGCTTGATGCCATTTCGAACACTGGAGGTTGCGTTTCATGAGGAGCAGTATTTCAGGGCTGTTGGAAACCACCGCTATCCTGGAGAGAGACACGACCTGGCGCGACGGCGACGTTCCAGGTACAAGTGATAGCTTCAGTAGTCTGCTGGTCGAGATCTGCTTGCCGACGAGTTCAGGAAATTGCGCTACGATGTGTCTACTGTTGACGATTATGGTGCTTGCGATCTGTGCCTCGACCTTTCCGCATACCGCACAGATAGCCGACGACACGTCAATGGCTGGGGATCTGGATTCTGGGATCACCCGCGAGTGAAGTGTTCCCGATCTCGACCCCGCACGCCCGCCACGCGCACGAAGCTTGTTCCATCTCGCGGCTGCAGCGCTCGCGTAAAGTCAAAGGCACTTGATAGAAAGACTTTCTCGCCACTTTTGTTTGCAATGTGAATGCAATCATGGGGAACCCGAACGTTCACATAGCCGGAGTGGCTGTAGCAGGCAGCGAGGATGGAGATCTACGCGACGCAGTGATTGCAGCCGCAACGCGAGCAATGTTGGATGCCGGCGTCACGTATACCGATGTGAATCAGAGCATCGTGTCGTTTGAAGATGAGCTGCGAATACCACCCAGATCTCTCGACACGTTTGGATTGGAGGGAGCCCCAGTATCCGAGGTGAACAACGGCTCGGCTCTGTTCGCAGCAACGCAATCCGTGAGGTCTGGACAATTCGACTGTACGCTGATTCTTGGTCTCGACACTGTGAGTTCTTCACAAGATATGCCCGTGGAAGAAACTAAGCCTGGTCAGAACACATCCAAGAGTGCGACCTCAGCCCAGGTAAGCTCGTGAAGATGGCAGACGCCCACGACAGGATGGCTTACGATCGAACAGACACTCGTAGTGGGAGTCGTCCTTGTCTCGGAGCTCTTCCTGACATCGCATTCGTACCTCAAGGACTCCTCCATTCGCATCTGTGGCTCTGCGTTGGCAAGTCCAGTCCATTTGCGATCACTGGGTTCGTCGGATCCCTCTCGAACGGCGAGAACAGCTGTCAGCAGCGCACTACGACAGGCGCAGTTGAGACCTACAGATATCCAGCTGCTGCACCTACCGCATGATCTCCGCGAGCGGAATCCTCGAGCACTTTCCGGCTTCGATGCTGCCACCTCAGAGCTATCCCGATCGCTGAGGTCTGAAGGTAGCACAACGGGGCTGGCGGCACTCGTCACGCTCGGTGAGTCTTATGTTGCCCATACCAGCATTCGCATCCACTGATAATTGCTAGTTTGGCAGTTCCGGGGCTGGGCGGGCGATCTTCCGTTGGACGCACGCAACTGCTTGCTGTACACGTCGGGACGCGAAGGAGTAACAAGTGTGCTGGTGATAACTCGGTCCGATGGACGCGCTGCAGTGAAGTGGGAGGAGGTGGAACACGTGCGAGACGGGAGGGAGAGACTTGGATACAATCCGGCTGCAAAGACGAAGAAGATTTGCGTCGAGGACGTTGAGGCCGTTCGAGCGCGTATCGAATTTGTGCCCGCGTCACAAAAGCGACTCCAGCTGCCGGCGAAGGGTGGTGATCGTGCAGCATTGGCGCGTTTGTGATGGATACAGATAGAGAATGTGGTGTTGCGCAGTTGCACCACCCACGAAGTTCTGCCGTCGATGCCAAGACATCGCGAAAACCAACCTCACCTCTCTCTGGCCTTCAAGCCTCTAACATTGTATCCGCCGTATAGTGTTTCTCTGCTCTCAGAGTCTGCTAATCTGACCACGAAAAACGCTCAACACCGGTCATCATCTACTGGTGTCAGAAAAGAGGTATTCGAATTGCACCTGCCGGTCCACCGATGTGTGACGCCATTTCTGATCTGCAAAAGAAAAATCTCCAAAGCTACCTCTACATGTACAGCGCAACGGCGTACCAGGAAGTCTCCCCGCGTTCCTGTATCGTGCCGATCGCATGACATGCACCCCGCAGTCCTGGAATCGAACTGTGACCGAATCGAGAGCCAGACATGCGAAACAAGAAGCAAGCTGGGTGTCTCGTACCACACTTTACTCGCCAGACTGGCTGTGGAGATTACAACCAGCTCCCTCCTTCCTTGCTCCGGGCATATGGATCTTCGTCAGGGCGCATGCTGAGTACGTGGCTATGGGAATAGGAAACCAGTGGCCTCTCGCGGTGAAATTACCACATTCGTCGAATAAGAGGCAGCTGTAACTCGCCAATCTGCTCATTTCTCGTGTCTTGTAAGCGAGTCTGTAGCTGCAGTTTGGACTTCCAGGAATCGAGTCCAAGCGTGGCTGGACTGGCTGCTTAAGCGCATTGGTTTCGACTGTGGTATAGCGAAATGAAGCCTTAGTCGACCATTTCGGGAAGTCCGGAACGGTAACCGAGGACGCTCGCTCCGCCTTCCCGCCCCCATGGGCTCGATTGCTAGTGTTCCTGCTCCAGAGCTCTGCACACCCCCGCTTGCAGCTTGGAGGCTCTAGACCTGGTACGTACAATGCATTTCTGCATATATGAATGTAGGTGGATGTGTCGCGGGGTTGCGTTGGTAGAAGTGAAGGGGCATATTTTCCATTCTGTTCCATTGAACTATTCTGAATCAATTTATTGGCTACCAAGATGTTAGAGACATACGATTATATCATCTGTGGAGGTGGAACGTGCGGCCCTGTTGTGGCTGGAAGACTGTCCGAGCAATCAAACCTGAAGATCCTTATCCTCGAAGCAGGTTCGGACAACAAGGACTTGGACAATGTGCACATGCCTGGAGCGTGGGTGTTGCAATGTACAATATGCAGTAACTTGTGCTAACTCCAATCACAGTTGGACGAAGAATCACTATGGACCAACAGACTGGAATATTGTGTCGCCACCACAACCTGGACTAAAGGACAGGGAATGCAGATTGCCTCGCGGCAGATTCCTTGGAGGCAGCAGTGGATCAAACGGCACTATCTGTGTTCGTGGTGTGAAGCAAGACTACGATGATTGGGGATTCCCAGAATGGAGCGGAGACGAAATGTTCAGGGCTATGAAGAAGGTCGGTCTAACAGTCAAAGGGAATGCAAAGCTGTCAACTGATCATCCAATTAGGCCGAAACATTCCACCCAAAGAAGTGGTTCCGTAAGTGAAAGAAGCGTAAGGTCTTATCGATCCCTCCGCTAACATTGTTCTCACGTAGCACACGACGAAGACGCTCACGGTTACGACGGACCTCTACACATTGAGCCTGCGCTTCCACCAATTCCGATTGCTGATGCCTTGTTCGAGTCCTTCAAGTCTAAGGGCCTTCCATACATTCCCGACATGTTCTCTTCTGGCGTTGCCTCCCATGGCTGTGGTCACGCAATGAGAACCACATACCAAGGCTGGCGAACGACGGCAGCAGACTATATTACCAAAGACAAGGAGCGACCAAACGTCACAATCAAGTGCAACGCAACTGTCGATAAAGTCATTTTGGAGCCAGGCTTAGACGGCGAGCTGGTCGCGAAGGCAGTCGAGTATGTCGACGACAATGGCAACAAGGTAACGGTTGCAGCAGGCAAAGAAGTCATCGTCTGCGGTGGCACCTATTGCAGCCCCGCCATCCTCATGCGATCCGGCGTCGGTCCAAAGCAAACTCTTCAAGACCTCAACATCCCAGTCCTCAAGGACATTCCCGCATTAGGCCAAAACCTGCAAGACCACCAACTGATCTTCACCTACTACGAAATCGACGGCCCAGACATCACCGACGACGCACGAGTAAACCACGACCCCGAAGCCTACGAGAACGGCCACAAGGAATGGCTAAAGGACAAGACCGGCTGGCTCGCCACGTTCCCCTTCGGCGCCTTCGGCTTCACCCGCCTCAGCGAACGTCTCGACAAGGAGAACCCCGAATGGGCAGCTCTGCCCCGCGAAGAAGGTCGTGACCCAATGGGCCTCACCAAGACCCAACCAAACCTCGAATTCTTCAACACGATTTGCTACGGTGGCCCACCAGAGTACACCGACAAACCCAAGGAAGGCCAACACGCCATGGCAATGTGCGCTTTCCTCTGCGGCCAACAATCTCGCGGCGAAGTCAAAATCAAGACCACAGATCCTTTCGAGCCACCATATGTCGACCCACGCTACCTGTCCGACAAGCGTGATCTGATCATGATGTCCGAAGGTGTCCGATGGGCCAATGAAGTCGTCATGGAAGGTGCTGGCACCAAGAAAGTCGTCAAAGGCTCTTGGCCACCGGGCTCGAACCACCACAAGAATAAGACGAATGAGGATTGGCAACCACATGTGCAAAAGTACGCTTCGACCTCATACCACCCTGTCGGAACGTGCAAGATTGGCAAGAAGGAGGATCCTACCGCCGTTGTGGATAAGCATCTGATTGTCTACGGAACCAAGAACTTGCGCGTCGTGGACTGCAGTATCATGCCGTACGTGCACAGCGGTCATACACAGATGCCAGCATTCGGTATCGCGGAGAAGGCTGCCGAGTATATCCTGCAGGCCGCTGGGTCGCAGGCGACTGGCGTGAACGCGTAATTCATGATGGTTCTACCTAGCTGTACATAAGTTTCATGATATTTTTCCAAATTTCACATAACGATTCATGACGGAAGATCACTGTCTTTCACCAGCTGTTTCTGCTTACCCGCTTGACCCTTACTGAGGCAGTGTGGCAGTCAATGGCAACTTTCTGCTAGAACTGCCAACCCAAACCTTCTTGGTGCTGTTTCTCACGAACCAATCCTGCTCCACGGTGCTCCAGCTGCTGATATCCCTTCTCGTGAGACCAACAGCGAAAGTCTTGCTCTCCCCGGGTTCGATCCAGAGTTTTTCGAAACCTCTGAGCTCGCGCACTGGGTCGTAAGGCCCTCCGCGGCTGATGTACAGCTGTGGAACCTCGTAACCAGCGACCTTGCCCGTGTTCGTGATGGTGGCTGTGATATTGAAGAGAACGTCGTAGAGACGAGGGTTTCCACCTGGTGCACCTCCAGCCTTGGGAATCACCTGAGCGGAGCCGTCTTGCGAGTGCGCTGGAAGGGAGATGTTGAGGCCGTAGTGTGGGTCGCCAGTTGCGAGGGTGAAATTGGTCGAATTCAACCATGGGTAGTGGAATCCGCGGACGCGGCTGAAGTTGGCTGGGAATACGTAGTCTTCAGCCTTGGTAGAGAAGTTGCCAATTGTTGGAGCGGGCTTGGTCTTGCCAGAGAAAGGCTTGTAAGCAGGGGCTTCCAGCTTCGAAATTTCCAGGTTGCTGTAGTTGAAAGTCGTGAATGATAGGCCGAACCCGAACTCGTACGAAGGAGTCGAGTTGTGCTTGTCGAAAGCCCTGTAATCGATAAACTGTCCCTCTTCAAAATTGATCTGCGGAACTGAATCATTTGTCTCGGAGTATAAAATGTCCGCGCCATAATCTTTGCGGTCCTTGCCAATTGTAAATGGCAGCTTCGCGCCGGGGTTGACACGTCCATAAAGCACGTCGGCAATGGCATTACCACTCTCCTGGCCTGGCACACCGGCCCATAGGATTGCGGTGATGTTCTCGTGGTTCTTGTACTTCTCAAGCAAGACCGGGCCAACAGAGTGAACAACAAGAATCGTGTTGCTGCAGTTGCCTGCGACACGCTCGATCGCCTCGTCCGCACCTTGCCAGAATGTCAGGTTGTTGCGGTCACCGAGGGTGCCATCGACCTCTAGGTACCATTCTCCACTGTTCGAGTTCGCGAAGACAATGGAGACGTTGGCACGGCGTGCGAGCTTGCCAATGGGCTCAAGGTTCCAGTTGTCCAGGTTCGATTCATATGCACCGCCATTGGCCAAGACTTCGTTCTGGATTGCTGTGTCTGCAGTAACAAGGTATGGGAACTCCGCGGTTCCAGAGCCCCAAGCCATTCCGAGAGTACCATTGTTACAACCCCGGTCAGAGCATGAGTTGGGACCAGAGGGGTTTGGACCGGCATCTTCACCGAATACAGCAGTGAGTGGCTCCTTGCCGGACAGTGGAAGTGCATTGTTGACGTTCTTGAGGAGTACAGTGCTCTCAGCGCCCCACTGGCGAATCAGTTTGCCGTGATCGCCTTGGACATTGACATGTTGGTTGATCTGCTGAATGCCACCTTCGCCCGTGTAGAAGTGAAGTGGGCCATAAGTGTCCGTCGTCCAGGACTGGAAGTTCTCTGGCTCACGCTCTACCTGGCCGTCCACGTAGAAGAAAGCTGCCATGATACGCATGGCCATGTCATCGATTCTCCATGCTGGGACGGTGCCGTTGAGGACAGCCACTGTGAGGTTAGTGCCATAGAAGGAGTCGAGCTGGTTGTAGTTCGTCGCTTCGCCCGGCATAGTCATGTCGAGACCTGCCAATGCACTGGAAACACCAGAGTGAGTGCCCAGCCAGTCGCTCATAACAAAACCCTGGAATCCGAGCTGATGGGCAAGCGGTCAGTGTTTGTTGTGCCGCGAAACATGGGGATTTTTTTTTAAAAAAAAATTACCTCCGATTTTAACAGGAAATTAAGCACATAGCTGTTCTGGCAACTTTGACTGTCATTCACCTGGTTATACTGTGGTGAATCGATCAGTATTGGTCGAAACTTGGACGATGAGAGGTTCCTTACCGCGCACATGACGGACCCAACACCAGCCTTGACACCATCAGCGAAAGGCCAGAGGTAGAGCTCGTGCAGAGTCTCGTCGTCCAAGTTGGCAGAGTAAGGCTCAGAGATATTGAAACCGAACTTCTCAGAATCCTGGACCAAGCGGAAGTGATCCTGCTCGTTCATGATGTAGTGCTTGGCCGTTGCAATAACACCGGCACTCTGGATACCCTTGATGGACTCGGCGAACAGTTGGCCAGTAAGGACTGGATCAGGACTGAAACCTTCCCAGTTCCTACCGCCTTGTGGAACACGACCAAGAGGTCCCGCAACAGGCTATAGTGAAAGAAGTGTTAGTGTTATCCCCGTATCTGCCAAGCTTTTTCTTATGCTTACTCCAAGCTGAACATCAATGCCCTTGCCATGGTGCTCGTCGCCCATTGCTTTGCCACGAGCATAGGCAAGCTTGCGATCCCAGGTAGCACCAACGTTGACACCCGCTGGGAACACAGAGTTGAAGTCGGTCATGCGAATACCGGTTGGCGAATCCTGCAGACAGAGGCCGCGGAAGCCCAGTCGTGGAATGCCTCCAGTGTTGCCCACGCATGCCTCGAGCTGCCAACCTGTGCCAGTGGTCAAGTTGACCTTCTCAGCCAGTGTAAGCTGGCTCACGAACTCGTGTGCCCTCTTGTATGCTCCAGCCCAGTCGCCGTAGCTGGCATCCATCCATGGTGAAGGGTACGTTGGAGGAGAAGCTTGGAAGCTCGAACTGCCGCTCAGCACCGCCGGAGACTGGCTTTCGTATCCCGGGTAGGTGGTATCTGGGTACTGAGGAGTTTTGTGTCAGGAAGCTGCGAAGCTTTAGGCAAGTTGTCTGCAGAAGCTCACCGGTGCTCCATAGTTGTTCTTGTTAGCAGCTAGCTGTGAGTAGTCGTAAGCTGCTACAGAAGTGGCCGCGGCCAGGAAAGCAGCCTTGATGGAAGGCATGTTCCTCGGACAATCTTGAAAGGGAAAGAGTGAAAGACGACAGACCTACCTCTGACGGGCGGCGCGCCCGCCCTCTATGTACTCGATCAGTTCCGACCATTTTTGACGACCGACCGAAGTTCTATCCTCTCCCGTGGGCCGTGGCTACCATCCGAAGGGCCCCAGGAACATGATCCGACACTGTGTTGCATCGTGCGTAAGACCACCTCGAGGAAAGTCGCGTGAAGTGGACCTGCTGGGTATGATGTCGTCGCGCTAATGGGCAGAAACCCTAAGTTTTCGTGCATTCGTGACGTCGAGACACTGATTAGTCGCTACGCTGTCGTCCGGAATATACCCGTGTCTGCGATCGTTCTTCACTACTGCAAGCTGCAGTCCATTAGTTTTGGTGGTGAATTTTGGTCATTGCTGCAGTCTGCTAGAGAGCACCTTCCACAAGCGATCCGTCGTTTCCTCGCTATCATGTCGATGATTTGGACCTCTGATAGTTCGAAGTCCGGACTTGCGATGAACGACATCGTCCCCGATCTTGTCTTACCATTCCTCCAGTCGGCCCCATATGGCATCGTGTGGGCAGGATATTTGGCCGAATCTACGCCGAAGCCGTTCCAGACCCCACTTGCGGAGTGTCTGGAGAAGGCACAGTCAGCGCTCTGCTCCGCATAATATGATGATTCACAATGTCTTGCGACTGGAGACGATGAAAGATAGCAAAGAGGACATAGAAGGTCTTGCCAAGAGTTGATCGTGAACTTAAGAAGCACAAGAAGAGGTCTGGTGTTATTTGGCTCGCCAAGATGCCAATTGCCGCCATTTGCCTCCACGAAGCGAGCCACAATACCGGGATCGCAGCGGTCAGTGCATTCCTGTCCACATGCCGATGCTGTGCCTGCAGTTTCCTGTTCGAACTTCACCTTGAAGCGAAGCAGTGGAGCTGAGTTTGCAGCAGAGTTCCCAATATCCACATGTTCCCCTTCGCCAATCCCAGGACATCACAAGCTGATGAAGCAGAGCATCAAACGGATATCACATTTTGCTCGTATCTACCATTAAACAAGGCGTCTGGAAGCTACCAGTGAGACTGTGTGATGATGAGTGCGATCACACCTCAATGACGCCAGAAACGACAATCGCCACACCCTGTCGAATTCCAACAATGGCCCTTTTGTCGACCTTAGCTGATATGAGTGGGTGCTCCTTCCCTAGCTCCTGCCTAGGGCACTCGCTTCCTCAGCAGCATCCGATTTCAGACTTGCGTCAGGATTCGCTTTCTTTGGAAATCCATTTCAGAAACTGGACGCCCTCGACGGCGTGGAAACACTTGACCCTCTCGAGCTTGAGCCAGGACTGCCCGTATGCCGACATGAGCTCGAGCTCACGAATGTCGTTGTGTTGCTCATCAAATCGCTCAGGTTGATATAATCTCTGGGCTTTTCGATCGCAAAATCGACTTGACTTCTCACGCTGTGATGGGAATCGAAAGAACACCTCGGGGAGTCTTCTCCGTGCTTTGCCCATTCTGGTGTCTCATCGGGCATCCATTGAGGGGCGTCGTGACTAGTCGCCGGTCAGCACCATTCTCTCGGTCCAGTCGAACGACACGATGGAGCGGATGGGCGATGCTGGGTTTGTCGTAGCAAGAGAAACGGTCGATGCTTTTGGGCTCGGCCGTGGTTGGGGCCTTGAGTATGCCTGGGAAGCCGATGTATCGGGAACTGCACACCTTTGGGACAGGACGCTGAAATTCTGTACCAGACATGTCGCTGCAGCCTTATCTTGCAGACTTGACTGGATCGATTGCAGCGATGACTTGCGACGCTTCGGCGACTAGACTTCATCAGAACGCCGTTCCATTCATCGGAAGCCATATCACACTCACGGTGGACTTGGATAATCTGCGCGGTTCTGTCTGCACATCTCCGGAGACTTGTGGTACGTATGCGAGTGGCACGGAGGCCTTTTTCGACTTCGATTTCGCCAGCTTCAACTGACATGATGTCCAATACTCGAGGATCTGCGCGGTGAGGAGGGAGACGCGCACGTTGAGCGACATATCGTGCCCGGACATTGCTGGAAGGGCGGAGTGGTGTGAGGGTTCTACGAAAGGTGTGCGGCGCGACTGCACGGAGCGGATGCTATCGAGACCAGGGACCGGTCTCAGCTGTTCAAATAACGTGAAGAGAGACAGGTAATCGACGATGATGAGTGGGCCATGAAGCGGTCAGAGGATGGGCAATGTCTCGAGACAGGAGTGGGAAGCTGGTGAGAGGATAGCAAGGATAGACGGATGTGAGAAGCGACGAAGAGATTTTGATCGAGCAGTTCCAGAAAGAAGCTCCCCGGACCAGGTACCATTGACAGTTGCATCGGCGTGCGGTTCGGTAGGGCAGTTATGCCAGCGTCCAAACGTCGCATGATCGTCGATCGGCACCTGGAGAGTTTGCGACACTTGTTCCCGGCGACCAGGGCGGTGGCAGACCAGGAGCAACCAACATGCCGATTTCGTGTTTCGACACGGCACCGCAGATGAATTGTTGGCGACGATCGATGGGCAGCGACGTGGACCGTTTCAGAGCGCGTTCCATCGGTGGTGCCGTTTCCGTACCGCGCGAGGCTGTCGTCACTGCAAAGCGTGTGTCGCTCACGAGCCGAATCGACGGGCATGCACGTCGCATGCACGGCATTGTGCGTTCGGCGTGCAGGGCTGCAAAGTGTGCTCACGGCCCGGAATGCTGGTTGGCCTGTCCTGGCTCGCCGGAGTCAGTGTCCGCCGTGCGGAGGTTTGGCAGAGTCTGGGTGGGGATGAATCTGCCTGGCAGCCCAGTCTGCGCAGCGCCGCAAGAGTGCCGTTGCTGCATTGGGCGGCGGAGAATCCTGGCGACAGCTCCCACTGCGGAGAGACAGCGCACTACCGACTCCCAACAATGATGGCGGACGTGTCGCGGAGGGAAAGAGGGGAAGAGCAGGCTCACGTCGGAGTGGCGGAGTCTTCAGCGTCTCGATCGTGGCCGCGGATGACGAGGCTGTGCGGGCAAAGCGGGAACTGTGCGACAGTCCAACTTCGCCGTGTCATCGGTGCTGGCAGCGTACGATCAATCCTGGCACACCATCATCATGCCCATCCTCCATTCAGACGCCGCCAGTCACTCAACGGGGACGCGTCGTCGCAGGCATGGAAGAAAGCAAAGAGATGGAACAGACGGACGCAAAAGACGCGGCGAGATTGCCACGTGAACGCGCATTGACGCCATAGCGTGCAGTAGTCGGCGACACACACGACCACGTACTCGCTCCTAAATCCGTCTGCTCGGTCCATTCGCCCACGCTCTCCTTCCTCTTCTCCCGCTGCTTTTTCTGCATCCGTTACTGAAGCGAGAAGCATTTGCGACCACATTCACTCCTCTTCTACCCACCACGCCTTTCCGACCTGACCGCAGCGATAGCAACGCCGGAACGTCTACCAACCACCCCTTGTCGACGAGCGCAGCGCACGGCGAGCCTCCCACATTCCACAATCACCACGCAGCAGCGAGGCAGCCAAGATGGCCTCGTGGCTCTCGGGCTGGAACCCCATGGTCTCATTCCCTTCATACCACGGACCCTACGAAGTTGGCACCGTCGACGTGGAGATACCAGCCGCCGACCTCCCATCGCCCTGCGAAACGCCCGAAAATGCCGCGGAAACCATCTCCTTTCGCATCTTGTACCCTTGCCACAAACCCGAATCATCGGAAGCCACGCGCCCTGTCCGATGGATCCCCAATCCGCAGCGACCGACGATGCGCGCGTTTGCCAACTTCTTGGGCGTAAAGAACCCGAAAGTCGCCAGCCTGATATCGTGGATGCCACAGCAATTGTATTGGATCAGCCTTCCAGCGCATCGAAACGCGAAACTGCTTGATGCGCCCACACGCAATGGACGCTGGCCAGTGGCAGTCTTCAGCCACGGACTGGCAGGCAGCAGGAATGCGTATAGCTACGTGTGCGGAGACATGGCGAGCAATGGCATGATCGTGATTGCACTAGATCACCGGGATGGTAGCAGTCCGATTCAGTATGTTCGGGAGACAAGTTCCACAAAAGCACGGACAGTAGACCCCGTGAAAATCAGTCACGAGCCCACCCCTGAAGTGTATGAGGCGAGAGACAAGCAGTTGCGCATTCGATTGTGGGAGATCAGTGTGGCATATGAAGCACTGACGAAGATCGATGCTGGCCAGAGACTGGAAAACTTGGACATCAACGCGAGCACAAAACGGAAAGAGCGAGTAGAAGTACTGTACATGTTCAACGACATGCTAGATATCCATCGGGCAGGAAAAGTTACGTTTTCGGGACATTCATACGGCGCATGCACAACCGTGCAGCTGCTAAAGAGTATCTTCTATGCCAAAGACAGACCAGCGGACGCTGGAAAACCTCTGCTCGTGCCCAATGCCGACGCAGCGATTGCACACCAGATCATGCCCGAGAGCCCGATGATACTCATGGACATGTGGGGATTGCCATTCAAGTCTCCCGATCAAGCCTATCTGTGGGACAAGCCATTGCCATCCTACGCGATCGGTGGCCCGGCCGGCTCGAACGTGGTGTCAATTCTCTCCGAGGCATTTTTCAACTGGGACGACAATCTCAGCATCAATAAGCATATCGTAGGCGCTCCTTCCTTGTCTCGTCGTCCGTCGACCGCACCTCGACTTTCTCGCGCACCTGGACAGCTCCTCCCTGACTGGGCGCGCCTGGCACGAGATCAATCCCCGGGGCGAGACTCTGGCTACGCATCAGGGAACACTCCTCTGCGCTCCTTGCATCGACAACGGAGTAAGGCTAGTGGCCTATCCCAAGCAAGATCAAGGACTTCGCAACCACAGACTCCCTCTAGTCCAGACTCGGCGTCGCCAACCCGGACAGCAGGGCCGCATCTGTTCTACATCAAGCAAAGTCAACACTTTAATCAGTCAGATTTCGGCCTGCTCTTTCCGTGGATCGCGAAGCGTGTGACCAAAGCCGAGGAGCCCGAGCGAATCATGGAGCTCAATTTCCGCGCTTTTCAGCAGACCCTTCGCGAAAACGGCATCGAAGTGGCTGGAGAGGACGACAAAGAAATCCTCAGCAAAGATGGAGACATCCGTCGCTGGCTCCGCATTCCCATCGAGGACGAAACACTTTCACCGGCAGGACCAGTGGGCAGTCCGCAGGCTATTAGGGCAATGACGAGGAAGCTGAGCGTCATTTCCAACAAGAGCATGCCGTCCCCAAGAGATGGCATGACAATGGGAATGAAAATGGACGACCAACTGCCGAAGCTGGATCTCCCGGAAGCTGCAGTTCCTTAGATCAGCGCTTTGCATTTGTTACGATTTGTGCTGGCATTGACACAATATGATGTGATGTTGTTTTTAGCGAGCGTGAAACAGGGCGTTTGGGTTTATTGTTTCGTGATACCCCGGATCAACATCATTGTGGATGATGCACATAGAAAAACTGAGCGAACTCCAGAGAAATCAAAGACTAGTCATCCGATCTAAGCCACCTTGTGCAGGCACTCGAATTCCTTCGCGCCATGCTAGCATGCACGAGATCCATTGACCAACACACTTCGGATGATTCTCGTCGCCACCTTTACCAACTGCGAGACAAGTGGCGCTCTGTGTAAGTCAGCACATCAAAAGCTCTTCCACCACATGAAAGCTTACACATGCCTCCGAGTCCATCACAGCAGGTCAAAGGCCGCCACTTCCTCACGCATCCCAAGTCTACCGCCCTGCAATTCATCATTCTCTCATCCCATGGCCGGCGCTATCTCGCGGCCACAGGCTTGAAATCCTTCAGACCTCCAAGCGAGCTGCACTTGCAAGGATATATCACTTCTTGGCGCTTCTGGCTAGCAATAGCCGACCGCCCCAGCGCACGACCTGCAAGAGCATTCACCCTTCAGGATTCCAAACCATGTGGCCAAGCCCAACCGTCGAGAGGCAGCTCATCGCAAATGCAAGAGCGGTCATATTTGACTACTGATCATTGCTCATCACATGTAAAGCTCCGCGCCTTGGCCGTTGGCGTTTGTTTTAAGAGCTCGCTTCTCGCACGCGCTTCTGTCGGTTGTAGGACTATTTTCGTCTTGTAGTACCGTGGAGAGTCGGGCTTGATTTTAAAGTACCTCCTACTGCGTCTGCCTTTTCCCTCCTCGAGAAGGATTCTTCTGCTGGACACGGACTGGACTGGAACAGTTGTATTACTTTCTACTATTCTTATTCAACATGACATCGACAATCCCGCCTTCATCCTCAAAAACCACGGCAGCTCTCACAACAGTCTTTACGCCACCGCTCTCTTGCCTTCAAAGGACATACACACTTTCCGGCAAAACTGGTTCTTTCACGGATCTCACAGACAAAGGCAGCGATGGCTCTACTCTCACCATCCATCGCGGCTACAGCACAGAATGTTTCCCACCAGAAGCAACATTATCAGATGGCTGGGTCCAATTCTCTCCAGGAATTTGTCCTTCGGCTTACAGTATAGCGTCCATGTGGTCGGACGGGATCGGTTTCACCGAAACTTTCGCAACATGTTGTCCGTGGTATATGCATGCTTCCACGGCATATTACGATTGTGGTTCTTATCCGGAGTCTACGAGAGTTGTTCTGAGTGGAGTGGGAGCTGATGGAGCGAGTGTGACGACTACGGCGGGATATGCCTTCGATACGCCGATTTTTATTGCGTGGCAGAGTTCGGATTTGAGTCGGTTGGAGAGGCATCCTACTGAGACTGGAAGCTGGAATATAGCGACTGATATTCAGGCGCCGATGGTCACGAGTGGGAATGGGAGTATCATTCCTTCATCAACGTTACAGCCGGTAGCTGCGGAGGAGAAGAGCAGTGGTATGTCGGCTGGAGCGAAAGCTGGAGTCGGCATTGGTGTTTCCTTGGGCGTGCTGGTGGTTATTGCCATCGTGGGCTTTGCACTGTGGAGACGAAGACGCTCGCAAAAGAGCCAACTAGCCACGCATGGAGATCCGCAGGAGCATACCGAAATGTCCGCGGGAGGGAGAGAAGTGTTTCACCAGATTGATAGTACGGGCGAGATCTATGAGACGAGTGCGGAGGAGAAGAAACCCAAGGTCTGGGCTGAAGTCGAAGGCGATACCAGGAAGGTCTCCGAACTGGATGCCCAGGCCGGACTGCACAGTCACGACCGTATGCCGGGCGGTCACACGGCTGAGTTGGAAGGCGATGGCCCGATGCAGAGACGGTACTGATTCATGTGGACCACCTCATACCACCACCCTCCTTGACGCTCCAGGTATAATGACCAAGACCTTCCGCGATCGTGAGTGTTTCTCAAGCCGCTGCCGGGTCGATGCCTTGCCGGCTCTAGAAACCAGCACCCCCAGCGAACAAGACTGGGGTGTCAGCATCTATCCTCCACTGATTAAATGGCTTTTACGAATGCGCCACAGCAGCAGATCGGTCGGCTATTGGAACACGTTCTCGGCAGAAAGAGAAAGACTCTTATCCACTTCCGGATCCCGAGCATCCTCATGTCTTCAAAGTGGAGGCCCAAGTGAAGCATCGGCAGAACAGCGGGGATTTCGCGAGCCACTCCCAGCGCCATATCACTCCTTGGAACTTCAGCTTCTCGCACGGCGTCTTCTTGCGATTAGTCGGCGTGCTCAGATCACACTTGCCTGCTATCGGTGTTGCCGACCGGACCGGGAAGCTTCAGACGCTGCAAAACTCTCCACAAAGGATGGAAAAGCAAATAGCAGATCCTCTGCAGAAGCATTGCTTGTATTCACTCACACTTCTGCAACGCATGGAAGACATGCTACGGTTGATGTCTAGATGAGCGTAACGATCATACATATACAGTTAATTACTCTTCTTCATACATGAAATTGACCTGATTGAACGTTGGGAGAGTTCAGGTGTGAAGAATCTCAAACAATTAAATCCCGTTTCCCATGTCAATGTCGAACTGCTATGTATGGACATGAGATCTATCCAGAATCTGAGGACCTTGCATGCGCTTACGGCACGTTCAAAGTGGGGCTCGCAGCTACAATCAACATAGCACTTCACCGCATCGTCAACTTCGAGCTTAAATCACACGACCCTCAAACATGACCACAGCTCAACAAAGTCCATCCTCACAATGGGCCCTCGTAACAGGCTGCAGCCCCGGTGGCCTGGGCGAAGCCGAATGCACAGCCTTCCTGAACGCCGGCATAAACGTAATCGCCACATCTCTCGAAACCAAGACAGTAGAGCACGTTAGTCCCCCCATCGGCACAACCTCCGGCTTCCTAATCCGCCTGCCTCTCGACATAACCTCCTCACAATCCCTCTCAGAAGCCTACAACCTCACCAAACAACTCACAAACGGCCACCTCCACTTCCTAATCAACAACGCCGGCTACGGCTACTACTCTCCCCTCCTAGACGTCGACATCTCCCTCGCAAAAAAACAATACGACGTAAACGTCTGGGGAACATTATCCGTAACTCAAACATTCTTCCCTCTGCTCCGCGCAGCAAAAGGCACGATTGTGAATCAAGCCAGCGTAGCTGGACTTTCTGGTTTCAGTAGACCTTATATGGGGATTTATTCGAGTTCGAAAGCTGCATTGCTCAGTCTGACGGATATTATGAGGTTGGAGTTTGATCCGTTTGGGATTAGAGTCGTGGCTTTGGTTTCGGGTGCTGTGAAGACGGAGTTTGCGAAGAATCTGAGTGGAGGGACTGTCTCGGAGACGAGCTGGTATTCGCTCATTCGGGAGGACGTGGAGAAGTTGGTGCTCGAGAGTTCGGCCACTGAGGCGGGACATGATCGACATCATGTCGCCGGAAAAGTGGTAGAGGAGCTGTTGAAAGATAAACCCGCGAATCGTGTTGTCAATGGATATATGGGCACTGTGATCTGGCTGCTGCATTCGTTGTTACCTTTGTGGATGCTCGATGGCATACATTGGAGCGGCAGTGGGTTAGACAAATTGAAGGCGATTGTGGCTGGTGGAACAGCGAGGAAGAGCGATTGAATACATTACATGTTTCCATGCTTTTCATACACATATCTGGTGAGTGGCAAGCTACCATGCTTCAGTCTTCGAACAAAATCATGCCGTCTGACATCCCTGTAAGCCATGCTTCGCAGTGATCCGCGTGCAGCAATCACGCAGCTTCGAACAAGGGCATGGTGATGTCATGTTCTCGTTGACCTAGTGAGGGAACGATTCACTCGCGGCCTTTTCCAACTCTTGCAATTCTTTCGGCTCCACTCTTCGGTTGCGGACGCGCCGCCAGAGTGGAATCAGCCCTGAAGCAATCAAGGCAGCGAACACGATCGAGCCGATAGTGATAGCAGTGATTTGACCAGGTGACAACAGAGTATACCGAGTGTCGCTCTCTGCCCAGGGTGGAGAATCGTAAGGAAACGCGGTCGGCGAGGCAATGGTACGCGGATTCAAGCTGCTGGGCCTCGTGGCGTTGAAGCATGGAACGAGCTCGTCGAAAGCGCCAGAGTCGACGTAGGTGACATCTGCGCAAGCGTAGTGGACGTCGTGTGCTCCTACTGTGGTGTAAAACACCTGGAAAGTGGCATTTGCGCCAACTGCCACGCCGGCTGGTGCGTCCGGTGCCCAGATACACGTGTGGCCAACACCAAGCTGGATTTGCTGAGGTCCATCGAAGATATCGAAGGCGTCCTGTGCGACTGGGTCTGCAGAAACATGTCAGCATTGCATTGCACTCAGCATGAGTGAGTGCTGCAGACTGTCAGAGTGAGAGATTGCAACATGGACCGCGCGTGTCTTGTTGCGGGCTAAAAGAGCGAGTCGGCCATTTGCTGCTGCTGTGTCAGCGTGATATTTCCGTGCTACCTCGAAGCAACGCACTCATGGGAAACTCCGTCCTTGTCTGAACACCACGTGTAGAGCCACAGGGAGAGATGGTATCTGTCTCCGCTGAGAAAGGGCGTTCGGGTGGCCAGAGAAACGCTGCCGGTCCGACATTGCCAATCGTCTCGTATGTCGCACCGGCACAACTTGCCGCAAGAGGCACGACGCTGTATGGGAGTTGCATTTTGTTGGGTGCAGCGAGTGGGAGTATAGTCAACGAGTGTCGCATTCGAGAGTGTGATTCGAGGTGTATTGTGTTGACGGTTCTGCAGAGAGATGCCGAGTAGGTGCTTTCCAGATTCGCCCTCAGGAAGGCAGTCGCAGCTCGGATGCAGCTACCGAACATGTCCACATCGCGCAACTGGGAAGGTACGAACGTCGTTGTTTCGGCTGCGCACAAATTGTTCCCGTCGCTGATCGAGCGCAGCATGTGGGACTGTGGGTGATGTGAACAGTCGGTATTTCGTGGCAATGCGACTGGGACATGCAGAGCTCGATCATTCATCTTCGCCCACCCATTTCGCATCCAGCTGCCAATGCCATCTCCAAGAGTGCGTAGCCACTAGTCCTGAACACAGAGGAACACATCTTGTGACTACCAATATGCATCGCAAGCGTATCTGGTCGAGGGACGCAGTCGGCGGACAGCAGCCATTGGCCATGACTACGCATTCGAAGGACCTCCTTGCTCAGACTGCGGCTGCGCTCCGCTCTGAACGACACGCCAAACACTCTGGCCTGGGTCCTCTTCCGACTTCTGCTTAGCTATTCTGAGCGTGATGCTTGCTGATTGCCAATCACGCTCTCAGTCCCCTCTCGTTGCCTTGATCAGCACTGGTATCATGCCACCAGTGGGCAGCTTGAACTCTCTGTGACCAAGAACGCGAAGGAAGCTAGCAATAGTACCGCTGTGGCTGGTGAGCGACAGAACAGTCTTGACGTCGCTTGTGAACAGATCATCCAACAGGGCCTGCGTCCTGGCATCATGTTCCTCGTGCGTCTCGCGATGGTCCGCCTGCCAAAGTTCATCCTGCTCGGCGAAGCCTTCTTCGAGGGAGAAATCAGGGAATGCCTTGTGTATTGCAGTGCGGGTGCTTCGTTTGTCACATGTGTGCTCGCCGAGCACTTCGCGCACAAGCTCTTTGATCAGAGGCTTGAAAGGCTTGCTTGGTGGGAGTCTCAAGTCTCCCCATGTGAGAGTAGCAGTCTGCAAGCAGCGATACATCGGCGATACATAGTATCCTTCCGGTGCTGGCATCATTCGAGGCTGCATCAGCTGAGCTTGCATGAATGCTCCAGCTGCACGAGCTTGCTCCTTCCCAACGTCGGTGAGGTGAGCATCCAGCCAGTTGATCGTTCCATCGCCGTCCAGCTTAGACCAGTAGTCGTCCCAGGCCTTGGTGCCGTAATATGCCTCGGCGACATTGTGAAAGCCTTCTCCATGCCGTCCAAGGTAGAGTACTTTGTAGTCGATGTGGTCTCCGGTCGTAGCTTTGAGGTAGTAGACATAGCGCATGAATCGTTGCCAGTCCGTGTCCACCTCGCTCACGCTTGTCTGGTCCGTGGGGTACGTCTGATGGATCAGGCCGAAGTTCTGCTTTGTATTGTCGAAGTCGCTAGGGTCTGTCCCGGGCTGAGATTGCATGAAGACATCCGTCACCGCTTCAAACTTGAAAATGGCTGCGGGCGGTTTGCTTCCCATATTGACTGTGGCTTCCGGTGGTGTCCACGGAAAAAGCGCGTAGTCGTAAAGTACGAAACAGGCGAGAATGAAGGAACCCCTGGGCACTGTCAGCAGGTGCAAGCTGTCGGGTGTACTTCGGCATACAAAATCACGACCGGTCTTCTATAATCTATGAACGTTCTGTTAGGCATCACGATATGAGTGTGATGTGTGCACAGCACGCATCGGAGTCGCGCCGGACTGGCCTTGCGCGTCAGCGCTTGGCTCGACGAAAAAGGCTCGCGTGAAGAAGTCGTGCCATTCTGGTCACAAAATCTCGGCAGCGACCGTGGAAGGGACTGCTGCGACATCAAAATTGCAGCTTCGCGACGGCCTCTGCAACAGCTCAAACTCCGCTCCGTTTGGCTTGTGCGGTGAGCTTGATTCTGCTTAGGCCGCAGCAACACCTGGCTTCACGTGGCCGGACGCCGTGCGCCTTGAGTGAGGAGCTCCGACTGTTGGTACGCGCCATGCTAGCAGTGCTAGACAACATGCGTCCCAAAGCCCCAATCACAACTGGTATTTCCAATGGATAGGCGTCTGTGGCGCAAGCAGAGCTGCGCAAGAGGCACGCAAGAGCTTCAGCTGAGGCTGAGCGCGACATTCCCAATGTGCACCAGACAGATCCATCATTTTCCTTGGCTCTTTGCTATGCTTCGGCATGCCACTTCATTCTGGTTCCCTAACTCTCAGCAGAAATGTCTACAACAACTCAGGGCGCAGAGAGCGTGAAGAAAATCAAGGGCGAGCTCGAAAAGGACAACAGGCACGCAGAGCGCGATCAGCATCTTTCCCCGGAATTTGCTAATTGTGCATAGAGATGTGGCCGATCTGTGGAGCGATGCTCTGCGAGCATACAAAGGCATTGTTGGCACAGATCTACAGCCCAAGTTCGCAAATGTCAACGAGATCATTGCGTTCGGCACAAAAGAGATGAATTCCTTTCACAAATTCAGACACAATCAGAAGAAGGTTGACAAACTTCGAAGCCTCTTCATGGCGAACATCGGCTACATCGAGAGCGGAGCTCAACAGTTAGTTGCGGCGGCCACTCCTGCTTTCCCGCCGGCAGCAGCGATAGGCACAGCCCTGACTTATATGCTCAGTGCTTGCAAGCAAGTGTCTGCAGATTATGATGTAGGTCGAATGGCCCACGTTAACCGTCCCTCTGTACATTTGGCTTCTACCTGCAGAGAAGCCTTCACCGGAGTCGATAGAAAGGCTGGGAGCTTCGCATGCTGATCCTGAGACCTGCAGGTCGTCAATGCATTCTTTGAGGACATGAATGCATTCTTGCAGAGGATCACGATTCTAGAATCGCGACTGCCGGCATATCCTGCATACCGCAATTGCTTGATGGATGTTTTCACAAGCATTCTCAAGATGTGCGGTTTCGCGACAAAGAATTTCCACTTGTTACTCATACGCTGTGGTCCTACGGGCGAACTGACATTTTTTCAACAGATACATTGAGCTTGGAAGGTTGAAGAAGTGGGTGATTAACATGATAAAGGGAGAAGACAGTGACCTGGGAGGCGCGCGAAAGGCAATGGACACAAGCCTCAACCGCTTACAGGCAGCGAGAGAGTACGCGATTCTCGGTAATACGGAAGAGAATAACCGCATGACAGTCGAGCTGCAGCAAAATCAGGACTTGCAGACCGAGATGATCGAGAACCAAACGAAGATGCTCGAGAGCGTGCTTGAACATCAGGAAGATGTCAAAAACGATTTGAAAAATATTCAGAAGCTCCTCACCATGTTCGATCAGCGGAACCGTGATGTCGGGCTGCCGAGAGCATCTAAAGCGGCGACCAAACCAGCAACCTCGAACCGGGTCCGTACCTTCTTCGAAGATACAGTCGATCCGGCGATCCTGTACCAAGCCATTCAGGAGCGACTTCTGCCAGATACCTGTCAGTGGATATTCGAGGAGAAGGCATGGACCTCATTCATCGCACCATCAACCGATCCCCAGGAGGGAATGTCGGTTCTTGCGATTGAGGGTGCAGCAGGTCATGGCAAAAGCCATATAGCAGTTTCGGTCTTCGATCAACTGACCAAGCATGCTTCTGGGGACACGTGTGTGGCAAGTTTCTTCTTTCGCGAGCAGAACTCTGTCGATTTGGCCACGTTCTGCAATGCTGTTAACTGGATAGCCATTCAGGTTGCGGAGCAGAACCCCGTCCTTTGTGAAATGCTCAATGCTGAGATCCGGCGTGAGGACCTAGATATTGATATCTCAAAATGGCAGGATGTCCGGAAACACCTGGTGGCTCCTCTCTTCCCGGCTGGCTCGTCTGCAAAGCTATACATCATCTGGGATGGCCTAGATGAGCTTATATTCCGCGAAAAGAAAGAGCTTTTGAAATTCTTTGAAGCAACGAAAACTATGGCCAACAGCAACATTTCTCTGATTTGCACCACCCGTCCCGACAAAGAAATAGACGAACGTCTGCAGGCTGCGTGTGCGGATTATCTGCACGTTTCTTCGCAGAAACAAGTGGCGGACTTACAACTACCCATCTGGCAACACTTGAACGACGACGACCGCCTTAAACGTTTCTCCAAGTTCGCGAAGCAAAGCATCGTCAGTGCTCTTGTGGAGAGGACGGACGGCAAACCCCCCTATGACTTCTTGTTCTGTGAGCA
This sequence comes from Cercospora berteroae, assembly GCA_002933655.1. Classification (NCBI taxonomy): domain Eukaryota; kingdom Fungi; phylum Ascomycota; class Dothideomycetes; order Mycosphaerellales; family Mycosphaerellaceae; genus Cercospora; species Cercospora berteroae. The sequence goes on along the minus strand of PNEN01000472.1, from coordinate 150,619 downwards.
CATCCTCAGACACTTCAATGCTGTTGGACGAGAGCCATTAGTGCTCAAGCAGCTGAACCCGTTGCCTGGTAATTGGCCTGCGCTCTACAAACAGATCCTCGATGACATGTTCCATCACACTGCTGCGACCGATCTGCCGGCTCTCAGGCTTTTTTTCAATAGGCTCGCTTTCTCGGATCGAGCACTGACACTCCAGGAATGCCTTGGGCTGTTGAAGATGCACGGACTAGATGCATTCGATCTAGAGAGAGAGCTCCAAGGCAATTCGCTGTCGCGCTTCCTGCGGCTTGCGCCAGCTGAAGAACGCAGTGCCGCTGGGATTTACGTGGAGCAGCCGACGTTGGAGGTGCTCAATTCAGATCAGACAGCCGATGAGTCCAGTGTCAGTGACGGTGATCACCCCCTGCGCTTCCACGACCGTTCGACTCGCAGCTTTTTCGAAACTGCCCCACGGGATGAGATTGGTTTACGCACCTATGCAGACCAGGCGCACCGGGAGATATTCGTGCTGTGTTCGCGGATACTCTGCGGCATGCATCCGAATGTCGACAAGGGACTGAAGAAGTACGCAGCATCTGAGTGGACTTATCATCTTAGTTGGGCGAACACGCAAAATCATCTCCCCGAAGCAGAAAAGCTTGCAGTATTAGAGTCGATGGTCGCAATCATGACCAATCACAACAATGTTGCTGCAGTCTTCGAAGAGTTGGATGTCGACTATGACGAGCAGCTTTGGTCATTCCCGGACGGCTACTTTACGAGCACCCTAAGATACTACAGCGACCTTGGGATGAAACACGAGTCAAAGTTAACCGCGAGTGCGCTGACCTTCTATCAGAATGTCTTCGCAGATACGAGCACAGCCTTCGTTCCACTGGCCAAAGCACACGTCACCAATTGACTTCGCGCAGAGACAGACTCGGCCCTCAAGCGGTCGTACACATACGCGAGGCAGTGTATTGCGCTGGTAAGTGACGATCCCCAAAGAGGGGTATCATTCTCTGCGCATGGTGGTCGGAAGGCCATTAGTGTCCATTCAATTACTGACAGAGATTGTCTAGACCAAACTCAAGAATCTCTTGGTCGAGAAAGACGCCGATAGTGAAGCCACAGATGACGACGAAGACGAAGAAGATCGAGAGTATGATGAGACCGAAATCATCAACATCTTCAACGCATTCGAAGATACACCGAAGGATGGCTATGCTTACTTGGCGCTTGCTACATTTCTGGTGAACAACCGGTGCTTTGCTGAATCTGAAGCTCGAGACTATGCTCTCCAAGCGATCGAGCTTCTCCAAAATGATCCGAGACGCCTCGAAGCCCAACTTGTCCTGGCGAATGCTGACATAATACTAGACGAGCTCGATGAAGCTTTGAACGCAGTCAACATCGTCATCAAGGAGCCTGATATCCCTCGGAACCTGCTACGTCGTGCTTATACTACGCTGGCAAATATTCAAAAGGAGCAGGGCAAACTCGAAGAAGTTGCGAAGTCATACGAATTAGCGAGACAGGCTGATCCGCAAGAGCCCATGTCTGGAGAGGACCTATATGATGAGTTCTACCTCTACTTGGAACAGCAGGCTGATGCGACTTTGATCGACCGGGTGGGAAGCTGGAAGACTACAGAAAAGTTGACCATCATGACCTGGGTAAGTTCATTCATTGCTATATCAATGTAGGACATGCGCTAACCACTTACTTTATACGAATCACAGAGGTACGACGGCAGCGGACATACCGAGTTCTTCCTGGCCGCCGGAAGAAGCGGTAAAATGGATGCAGCGATAAAGATATACGAAGAAGTCATCGACCTCCTCAATACCGTTGACGCAGCAGCTCCCATACGCTGGGAACTTGCGCGAGGTAAATGGTTCACCAACGGCGATGCTGAGGGTGCCAAAGCCCTCTTGAACGAAAATCTGGACACGATGTCCGATGGATATCAACTGAAATTCACCGAGGAAGATCCTTCAACCACTCTCGGAGAGGCAATCCTGCTCATGGCCGATATCATCTTCGCGCAATACCGCGTGAGCTCCGATCGTACAGTGAAAGCACAACTTTTCAACGAACTCAAGAGCCTCACAAGCAAACCTTTGGCGACATCGGTCGCAGTATCGAAATCCGATCTCAATCATCACACTGTTATTTTATCCAAGATGGCGAGGAAAATGGCCACAGCGGAGGAATTTCAGAAAACACTGCAGAGTGCTTTTGATGCTTGTTACGAGGCCCTGGTGGATGACATTGGCTGGAATGACTGGCTCAATTTGATCAATATGGCGAAAATTGTTTCGCAACTCGATGGTTTGGAACGAGAGGCTGAGGTTTTGGTTTCTGCTCAGTTTTCGGAACTAGATCCTCCTGCTGAACCTAAGGATAAGGATGAGAAACAAGGCGCTTCCGAACAAGCAGGGAATGGCAAAGCAAATGAAGATGCAGAAGGTGGCGCTGATGAGGACAATGATACAGCAGAGTCTGTTACTGACGACGGCGACGACACCAACGCCGAAGACACTGCCAGCAATGCCGCAAGTGATGCAAGCTCAATCCCACCTGATGACGCGGGAGATTTGAATAGTGGTTGGGTCGAATGTGACGGCGACTGCAACCCGCATGCAACATGGAAGTACTGGAAAGAATCTTCCATGTACGTCTGTATGGTGTGCAGAGTCATCACCTTGTGCGGAGACTGTTTCGAGAAACGGCAAAAGTACAACGAAGACCCGTCAAAGTGTCCTGTGAAAGGGAGTTATTTCTGCGGGCGCGATCATGCGTATGTCGAAGGGCCTGTTGATGGTTGGCATGGGATTACGAATGGTGTTATGAATATCGATGGGGAAGAACCTGTTGAATTCGGGGTGTGGTTGGAGGGGCTGAGGAATGATAAGTGGGTGAAGGCGTGGGAGCGATTCTGGTTGGAGGAGTAGTAGTTCTCTGAGCCACGGTGTGCAGAGTGTGGTACCTGTCATCATCGCAAGCTCCAAGTTCGGTTGCTGTCCCACAGCTCATGGTTGATGTACACGTGCAAATATGCCAGCTGATAGACACAAATGCTTACCAAGTAGCGATTATCGCCAATCACTCGTTCGCAGCGCAAAGGTTGGAGATGATCGATCTGGACGGGCTGGCAGCCCGTCTCCGCATGCACTGGGCCATCAGTTGTACTTTGCGTGATACAATATAATGTAGCAAAAAAGTCAAAAGTTGACGGCAGACTCCCAGCTGATCTCTGTTCCTGACGATCTTTCTTGTCGCAGTCTGTCCGGGGAAGACGGATGCAAAGCTAGGAAGATCGACACTGTCTGTAGTTTTCGAGGCGGTGTGCAGACGCTACTGTGAGGACGCGTACCTCCGGGTCAGTTGTCAGCTGGACTCCAACTTGCGAAAGATGAATGGCATTTGCGTGCGGTGTTTGGGAAAGGATGTGCTGAGAGGGTCGTGGACTTTGCGAGGGATGTGCTTGGTGGACACCCGACGTCTCTCGGTCCCGCTGGCTGACTTCTTGCACAGCGGCGGGAAACCAAAGTCTATATGCTTGCGCCCCGCCTGACCTCGAGACCTGAGGAGTGTCAGATTGCAGACATTGCCGAAAAGGATGGCAAAGTCCACGATGCAGTCACGGCGCAGCTTCATCACCCCGCTCCACGTTCTCTTCCCCGGATTGAAGCCATGGGTCAGCCCATACAGTAGTCTACTTGCATTTGAGTTGCAATCACATGCCATACTTGAGCTTTGCCGTGGTTTCACATGCAAGTGGCGCTCGATAACAACGGTACTCTCCAGTGCATCTACAGACGCCTGTCTGTTGTGCGGACGATAGGGGCATACGCCTGATCGCAGCAGGATGCAAGGCGCACAATTCATCACAAGACGCTTCTCCCTGGCGCATGGGCGTGCATATTGTGGCTTTCGTCGATAAGATGTACCAAGCTCGGTAGAGATCCCTCTCGGAATATGCACGACCAAGGCAAGGCCTGAAGACTTGCTTTGATGTTTCGTGTCGCGGGGCGAACCTGATCGTGGGTCGCTGGCCGAGTAGGACACAAACGCAATGTGTCCATGATTATGCTCGAACTGGCCACCTGAATAGAAGGTGCACATATCGCGGGATGGCCTGTAGCACGTCGGCTCGGTCCACGTGTCTGAAGCCTGAAGCGGCGATTCCAACCAACCAGGAAGGTCGCGTCCAGTAGGCTCGTCGTCGTGTCACAACTGCGGAGTGCATACGCCCCGCGTGCACCGACTGTGAGCAACGTTTCGCGGGCGTCCTCGTGATTGATGGACGTCTGGGACGGCGGTGCGCAGTGCCGGCCGCAATCCTGCACTCGGAATCGGGAGTCGCGTGCGAGATGAGGTGATCGCTGTTGCATCGGCAGTCTCATCGTCGCTGCCGACGCCGGACATTCCGACGCCGCGGAGGCTGTTGGGGTGAGGCCTGATGATGTCCGCCACAGGAAAGGTCATCAGCGGTTGCAAAGGGAAACCATCGCAGAGCAGAAAATTGCAGGCGGCGCGTCGGATTGCCGCAGTGGTCGCTAGCGTGCTCAATATGGCAAGCCGCTAGAAGCGGGCTAGAAAGTGCTGCTCCGAGAAGACACCGGTTCCACAGCTGGCCAGGCTCTTGCATGTGCCCGGCGTGCCAGCACATCCCTCCCCCAATTCGTCTCGCGCGCTGTGCCATGCAAAGCATCGCGGTCTTGGGGGCTGCGCGGAGGCTCCTGGCGGTCCTCCGCGGTAGCCTCACCCACCCATGCCCTCTGGTCACGTTCACATGCTCTTGCTGGGCCCGCTCCCTCCACGCGCCCTCCCGCCACGCAAGCCTGGTCGATGCTCTGGCGTACCTGCAGAAAGCCGGGCGCCTGCTGAGCTCGGTTGCTTTTGCTTTGCCTCCCTCGAGCTGCCGTCGCTGCGGTGTACGTAGTGTGGGTGGCCTACCGATCTCACTATCCGCGCATTGATCGACATCCTCCTCGATAGCTTTTCTCGTCTCACTCGTTCCTCCTGCTCTCCAGCGGAGCCGTCCACTCTTAGGAAAGCATCACCTGAGCGACAGTGCTCTGCTAGGACCCATGAGGAAGCGCCCGTGATTGCGCCGACGACGACCTCATCGCACGGTCATATATCGCGTTACTCTTGCTGCGAACAAAGCATCGCCATGCGGTAGACGAGCGCACTACCTTGCAGTACATGAGGCACTCGGCCTGCAATGTTCCAGTCAACAACAGCAACGACCATTCCCAAAGACAAGAGAGCGACCACGAAGGAAGACTTCAATCAGATGGCATCTTCAACGCTCGTGCCAGGCGCAGCTCCATTCTTACTCCAAGCGGAGGACGTCGAGACCTTGGCTCATTCCGACGGTTTCAACATACTCCGCAATCATCTGGCTGAACATTACGATTACGGGTATGTCAATCAACTCCATCACCATCGCCGCTTTACGTTTAGTCCTAACTGCTCTACAGATTCTGTTGCAGCCATTGCGCTGCTAACCCAGATGCCCTTGAGCGTTGGCTGGTAATACGCGACATCCTTCACGCATTGCTTGTTCCGATCGTCGAACTATTTGACAGAGCGTGCGGCGTCGCCTCTGCCGCAACACATGCGACGAAGCTCGAAGACCTGGAGTACGCCTTCACTGGTCAGTCGCGAAGCGCTTTCGTCTGGATCCAGTGCTTCCTCAGCGCAGAGAAGGAACGCGATTGGTGCTACACACGTGGCTGCCCCGCGTGCGTTGTGGAACATTCTCTGGACTCCGAGTTCACAATCAGGTTACTCTACGCCGCTTGCCTTCTGAGCGACGTGCACTATCCATTCACAATCGAAGGCCCCACACTACCATCATTCATGTTCTTTCTGGAGTCCGTGCAAAGAGCTGTCGAGGAAGACGTATTATTCGGCGAAGGATTTCTGGAGAGAATGCAACCCAAAGCCAATGTCACGAGAGACGGGATAGAAGAACTCATCCACCAATGCCTGGAGCTGGACGTTGTACTATCACAACCGTCATCGCCAGATGGCGCTACTCCCGCATCTTCTGCCCCAGCAAGCCCTGTTGTTGGTCCTTGCGGAACTCCTGGAATCAAGATTAAGCGTAGCCGAATGGCTCGCAAACAGATGAGTCTACAGCTGGAGGAAGCGGAATGGGTGGAGTGCATGATGAAGCAAGTCTGGGACACGTTGCAGCCAGTCGTCGACGCTGGGAGTCTGGATGCTGTGGCTGTACTCAAACCCGGGCCTACAGTGACCGTGAACGAGGTGCCAGCAGAATGAACCAGGATACACCCAGGACGCCAGAATCACAAGACCCTCCCGAGCACTTCTCTCAGCCTCTACAAACCGAGTACAGCATATTCGGATGCAAGGAGGCCACTATACGCTACCCAAGACGAGAGAGTAAAGCCCAAAACAGCCTTGATCACGCGGACACGTGGATACGAACATGGCATGCAGCCCTGAATTACAGCCACAGCAGGATGAGTCTGGAACGAGGGCAAAGTGGCGTTGGACGCGAGTTTCGTCCAGGGAATACGTGTCGATGTGGGGCCGTGGGCAAGCGTGCATTGCCACAGTTGACTGCGGAAAGGGAATGCGTCCGAAAGGACGAACAAAGCCAAGGAGGTTGGGGCGTAGTGGCTCGAATCGGAGTATGAGCTCCGAAAGAAGGCCGCAAAGGTCACATAGCTCGGAGATCAATGTTAATGCGTAATCGTTGCAATACCCAAAAAAGCGTTATGAACTGTTGCACAGATCATCAAATTCCAAAGTACGTGATTGGTTGTCGTTGGCGGAGTTAAGCCCGTACCTTCTCACTACGTCAAACTGAAGCTCGACCTCCAACTTTTGGTGAAGTTCATCTTTCGCTATCACTGCGCGAAAATGCCCTCCGATAACAACGCACGAGATCGCTCAGCGTCGCCTGCGCGAACATCGAAGCCAAAGAAGAAGACGGGCGGTTTCAAGTGGAAGGAAAAGAAGTCCCGCGACGAAGATGCTGCACCTCGAGACAGCGGACGCCTAGAGCGCGGCTACAGAGACCGTTCCCCGCGGCGCGACAACTACAGAGATGATCGAAGGGCTGGAGACCGCAATGGCGATAATTACCGGCGCAGAGACGACTCTCGCGACCGGAGAGACGATCGCTTCCGAGACCGCGCACCCAGAAGAGGAGATGGCGGCGACAATTACAGACCGGGCCAGGATCGCAACGAGGATCGCGGGAAAGAGAGAGGAGATGCGCCTCGCAGCAAACCTGACAACAAGGATAAACCAGAGAAGAAGGAAAAGAAAGAGAAGAAGCCCAAGGCTGCACCTGTGTCCACCGAGCCTATGATTCTCGTCACGGTGAATGACAGGTTGGGAACCAAAGCTCAAATTCCTTGTCTTGCGAGCGATAGCGTGAAAGCGTTCAAGGCTATGGTTGCGGCGCATATTGGAAGACAACCGCATGAGATTATGTTGAAGAGGCAGGGTGAGAGGCCTTTTAAGGATGTTTTGACACTGGAGGATTATGGGGTTAGTAATGGGGTGCAGTTGGATCTGGAGCTTGATACTGGGGATTGAGGTGGTGCTACGGGAATTTTCATCGACCTTTGGGCGGCTTTCTGGTAGGCATTGGAGAGGCCGACTCGACACGCGTGGATTGCAGGCGGTACTGTGGGTATGGTGATATGGGATGTTATAAGGCCTACTCTTTCCAGCACCCGGGGTTGAACCTACTGTAGAGACGAAGTAAACCAGAGGCCGATCGAAGATACTCTCACGACATCACAGTGGAAGCACCAGGCCCGAAGACGTGGATGTCCGATCGGAAGGATGTCTGAAGATGGAGATGGACCCCATAGACCTGGGACATTCGGCTCTGGCTTCAATGGGCGCGCGCATCACTCGTGCGTACCGCATTACAGCAGCATATTCTGCGGTTTCGTACCAGGCTTTCAGGATATTTGGCGTTGTCAACCCTACCAAGTGGACGCTGTTTTGACTGTATGAAATCCCAATATCTTCCATGCCACGATCGATATACTTCAGTGATGGGAACTACTCAAAATCCGAGAGATGATTGTAGTTCAGAACTAGAGCTGGACGTGTACGCAGAAAGTAGACTCTCCTGCTCATAAGCATTTAGTCTAGCAGCAGAACCACGTGGCGAGGATCCGAACAACACCTGTTCGATGAGGGGCCAGTCAGATTCGTGTTCCACTGCAATGAAGACCTGCCGCTGCTTCCGAGAAGCAGGTCTCCCGCACACGCGACTCGATTAACGACTTCGTGGCTTCATCACCAGTTATGCTAAAGAGCTATTGATGCAGCGCGATTGATTCCACGCACAGCTGCGAGCAAAGCTATATCACCAGATCCCAGGATCTCCGTCACACCTCTCAAATCCCCTTGGCCCGTCAGATAGAGTCAATGGGATTCGCATTGACGTGCCGCGCTCAGATTGTGCCGCGCGTGGACAAAGCTAGTAGGTAGAGAACATCCAACGATGACCGGGCATGCGGTCGATCGAGTCGCTTGCAGCTGATGTTATTGCAGCCATCCCGTGGCAAGTGAAGCGAGTCCACCGTGCCCACTCAAGCAGACGAGAAGAGACCCTGCTCTTCCAGGTGAAGCCTGGTAAGCTGCACTCCAACACTTTGATGATGAAGGCCTCCCCTGGGTGGTGACCTCGCTGCAGATAGAGGCCTCGTCTCCGTGGTCGGCGAGTGGCGCTGCCGTTGCAAGATGTGAAGTGCAGGGGTCTGTGCGCCGTTTGTACTCGAGGTGCGGTGCCTTCCTCGCACGTAAACAAAATCCTCGCCGAGCTTCTCAAGTCTTTCCTCGCTTTTGCACAAACATCAACCTCGCTATCTGACTTCCAAGCACCTCCAATTCCATTCAATGTTATCATCCTTCTCATACCACCTCTCGCATGTCATCACCCAGTCGCTCTGCTCGCGAGGCATTGCTCTTCCCTCCTCGGTGTGTCAGCACCAGCTCTGACTTTCGAAGACTCTCCGTGCTTTTATGCTTGCCGTCTCTCAAGTCCATTGCCACGACCGAGTCCTCAATCATCGCCTCCTCCTGCAACGCCTCATGTAAGTTAACTGACACCACTTTCTCCTGAGTGCTTCGCGCTGACTTGACTTCACAATTGTATTCCCACCGACCTTGCAACTTCTTCTCGCTCAGCCGATTGCTGTTTGCCAACTTGCCACCTTCATCAACTCACCAGTCACGTTGCCTCTCCGGTCAGTACATTCTCCATTGTACACTCTCCGTTGTCGGTCACTGACCGCCTTCATCCCAGCTCGGTCTGGCCGTGATTCCTCCAGCCTTCACGGTATTACTGCCCACCCAAGACCTCTGCGTTGCGCGTCGCGCGCATCAACATCAACATCAACCATTCTCCACTCAGGAGCTGCAGATACATTCACTAGATTGTGCTTTTGTGTCCGACCACAAAGGGTTCCCAGCTACGAACGACACCGCGACCGAGCGTCGGTGATGACACTGATTCAACAACGCACGCACGCGTCGTGATGGATAGCGCACTACATGCTGAAGCGCGCCGACGATGGCTTCAGAATATGGAAAGCCAGAGACAAGGTAAAGGATGGCCGGTGGACCACCGTTCAGGATCCCGCCAGAGCCAGATCCAGGAGTGCTACTCCTTGCCAACCTGCAAAATGGTGGCCGTGCTCCAACAACATATGAGCGGACTATGCGGCGTCGTAGTCCAGAAGCACTCGGCGTAGCCAACAAGGTCAGTTCTTCATTCTTTCGACACATGGAGCGATAGAAGTGTGCTCGGTAATGTGTTACTGACCCTTGGTGTCTTTAGGTTGATGCGAGAACCCAGTCCAAGCAGGCGCCGCTCGATAGATCACCTAAACCCAATATTCCTTTCTTGGTCGATGAACCTTGCAAGTCCCAAGGAAAGAAGATCGAGCGACAGAAGGAAAGAAGGAGGGAGAAGCGCGAGCAAGGCCCTAACTGGCAAGGCCGTCGCGACTCCGTGGAAGGCCGCGTGTATTCAGAGGAGCAGAAAGCGTTCATTGCGCAACGCCATTATGATTGGGCGAACCGTGTCGAGCCGAAGGGGAAGCGTATGCCCTTTAAGATGCTTGTACAGCTCTTTAACGAGCAATTCCAGGAGAGACCAGGTCGGACCCAGTCCAGCTTGGCAAGCCTGATTGGCCGCGATGGTGGTTTGTCGAGATTGAGAGACAGCCTAAAGTGGAAGGTCCGAAGTAGGGGCAGGCTGTAGCGATAGGTGCTGTCTGTGTGTGTGAAGGGTCATCGCAGGGCAAGATGAGATCCGAAGAACAGTCATCCCTCGAATTCACATCACGTTTTTGCTTCACTTTGCATTCTCTTTTCACCTGCAGTTTCCTTACGGCAAGGTAATTCCGAATCCTCGGAGTGGATCACTCAGCTTCTTTTAGAGTCATCGTTGGAGAGATTAATATTGCGCTCGTTTGTGGTTGCTGTCAGATACCACATCTCAAAGAATGAGAGATGGCATTGGACCTGAGGTTACTTCACCTGATACACGCTAAACTTGATGGAGCTCGGCAAGACCCCTGTTTCCTTCCATGTGAAGCTCACCTAAGCAGCCACTCTCCTTCCAGATTTCAAACGTGACAACCAACGCACACATTCGAAAGAGGCAGACCTACACGATATCATCATGCGCCTTCTCGAGCTCCCTACCGCGCTGCTGGCGCTCCTCGCCGCCCTACCCGAAGCGTCTGCCACTCACACCTCGAACTGGGCAGTGTTAGTGAGCACGTCCCGCTTCTGGTTCAACTACCGCCATCTCGCAAATACGCTATCTCTATATCGCACTGTAAAACGCCTGGGGATACCTGACAGCCAGATCATCCTCATGTTACCTGACGACATGGCCTGCAACCCTCGCAACTCGTTTCCTGGCAGCGTGTTCAACGACAAGTCGCGACAACTAGACCTATACGACGACCAAGGTTCTCGCGACAACAAAGCAGGAATGGGAGGAATAGAGGTGGACTACAGAGGAAACGAGGTCACAGTGGAAAATTTCATTCGGCTGCTTACAGATCGTTGGCCCGCGTCGCATCCTACGAGTAAACGGCTCATGACCGACGATCGCTCGAACATCCTCATATATATGACTGGACACGGCGGGAATGAATTTCTGAAGTTCCAAGATAGTGAGGAGATCAGCAGTTTCGATCTGGCGGACGCGTTCGAGCAAATGTGGGAGAAGAAGAGATACCACGAACTGCTGTTCATGATTGATACATGTCAGGCAAATACGATGTATACGGCTTTCTACACGCCGAATATCATTGCGACAGGGAGCAGTGAGAAAGACCAGAGCAGCTACAGTCATCATGCAGATCAGGATGTGGGCGTGGCAGTAATTGACAGGTGGACATACTACAACTTGGAGTTCTTGGAGACACGGCTGAACAGCACAAGTGCGGACGTAAGGCTTGGAGAGCTGTTCGACTACTATACATTCGATCGAGTGCACAGCGATGCAGGTGTGAGGTATGACCTATTTCCTGGAGGAGAGGGGGCTGTGAAAAATAAACGCATTTTGGACTTCTTCGGCAGTGTGCAAGGTGTTGAGACGAGTGGCATGAATGAAGCGAAGGCAGATGATTGGAGGAGAGACCTGGAAGCACTGCAAAAGATCATGGAGAGACAACGAGAGGAAGATTTGAACTACAGCAAGACGGGACAGGGTACCGAGGCTACTGCGCAGGCTGCTGTGGATAAAGCTCAAGAACCAGTTGCGCTCAGCATGGTGCAAGCTGGCGAAGGATGGGCCAAGAAGGCTATAGGACTCGCATCTTTGCTGCTGGTGGGTGGTGCATGGTTGGCTTCAAATGCTCTAACAAAGAGCTGAAGCAGGTATATGTCTTATTCGGAGTTTCGGCGTGTGCGAGGTAGATACCCATGAAGTGCATTGAATGACTGCAAGAGATGATTGTCAATCTGATTTCCCACGATTTTTCAGTTTGCTCATGCATGTGGCGATATCATGTCGTGCTATCGTGCTATCCGCCACAGCTTCGGCAGAGCTTCACCCAGCTGGCACGTCACTGCATCCTTTCTCCTACATTTCTCACACTCTTGCCGCGACTCATATCCCAACAACCAGTACACGTGAAACTGTCGCTTTGGATTGGACTCAAGCTCTTCCACTCTGTTCGTATCCGCCGCCCCGCTCCGATCAGTGCCATACCCCGACCTCCGAGCAACACCACCGCCCTCCACCCCGCCATGGCTTCGTCCGCCAATCGAGGCAACACCGCCTCGCCTGGCGGTACTTCCAGCGCAGCCCTCATCCTCGGCAAGCAATACAAACAAATGCAAACAGACAAAGACATCCCCGGCATAAGCGTCGGCCTCGTGAACTCCAACATCTTCGAATGGGAAGTTATGCTCATGCTCTCCGACGAACAAGACTCCCTCTACGGCGGAGGCTGTTTCCGCGCTCGAATGTCTTTCCCACCCGATTACCCACACAACCCACCGAAACTGAAATTCGAAACGCCGATCTTTCATCCCAATGTCTATCAGAATGGGGAGGTCTGCATTAGCATTTTGCATTCGCCGGGAGAGGATCAGTATGGATATGAGAATGCGAGTGAGAGGTGGAGTCCTGTACAAACGCCTGAGACGATTTTGTTGAGTGTAATCAGTATGTTAGGGAGTCCGAATGATGAGTCGCCGGCGAATATTGAGGCGGGGAAGTTGTGGAGGGAGGATCGGAAGGAGTTTAAGAAGAGGGTGAGGAGGTGTGTGAGGGATAGTATGGAGAATGCTTGGGATTGAGTGGAGCCTCGGTTTTGGTCAGGGAGACATGATTGAGTGAGAGCGTTGGGACACTGAGGCGCTGCGGAGTTTTGTGTTGCATAGGCATAGCGAGGAGTTTTGGGATGAACTTGGCATGATATTCGGCGAGCGCTTTGGGAACAGAGAGCATTTACGAGAGCCAGGATATTTGATGGATATGAGATACGCCTCCATGAATGCGAGACGTGCAAGCACGAGGTGCCTCTGCGCTTGAGAATGCCAGAAACAACGCGACACTCGAGACAGCCGGAGCAGTTGATCGAGCACCATGTTGCCACTTCGGCGGCAGCACTGCCACTGCATTTCAGGATCATCAGCAAGCGCGCGAGTAGTGGGTGAATATGTTCAATTATTGTGCAGAGGTCAAAACTACGAAGGACGCGTGATAAGTGCATGATCCTTTGATCGAGTGAAAGCTATCGGAGACCAAGCGAGAAGTCAACTGAGCTGCTCAGATATCCTGTCCCAGAATGATCGAGAAAACAATCTACAAATGATCGACTCTCATGCTTAATCCCAACATGCAGAAGTTCTCAAGATTCCAGACCAAAGCCCTCGCCAAAGAAAGACTCAATGGTTGTTCACCACTAATTGGAAACCTTGGTCTTCTTGGCATACCTGGATGCCTCTGGCCACTTGCATGTGCCACTGGGATGATGCAACGGATTGCCAGTCGCCTTCGGCTGCATAACCTTCTTTGGACCGTTGGGCGGCGGCAGACCATAGATCGACCCCATTCAGATATTCATCGCGTACATGACATAGCTGTCCGCGTTCATAGTTGTATCAAGGCCATTGCGGACTGCTCCTTGACACATAATGGGTCCGTACACTTGGCAATCGTCGCCACGTTCTGGTGGGCAGTACATTCTGTCTTGAAGGTCCAAGACTGCTTTAACGTCAGCAAAGTATTCAGAGACAAAATGGCACGTACTTGATCTCGATTCGCCAACGATCTTGAGATGTAACATCTCATGTATGAGCCCTGCCTCGCGGAGGTTGCCCCAGTCGTTCTCGTATTGGAACATTTGGCCGACACTCTGTCGCCATGTGGGAGGTACGGACCACCACCAAGGGCAGAGATTCACGACTGGTCCCGGCATGTCCAAAAGTACCCACCCAACGGGACTAGGCATATTGCACATCCGGTCACTTCTGCAACGATATGTCGTTCGATCCCATGCTTGCTGCAACCTTTGAAAGTTTCCTGCAAGCTGCAATTAGCCAAGGACATCTTCTCGGTAGAATCTCCAACCGAGCACTTACCATCCAAATACTCCCTTCGTTCAGCATCGAGCACGCCAAAATACCTCCACTCCAGAGCCAACAAATCTTCAGGTCCGAGCAACCCGACCTCTGTGGTCGTCCCATTGCGCATCGATAGAACGAGGTCAACGATTTGTCGAGCATCTTTTACTACCTTTGGAATGCCGCCCCATTCTCTGACCTGAGGGTCCGAATGCCAATGGTCGCAATCCTTTTGATACGGCCCGGTTGTCGCTGTCACTATGGTCTTGGCGTTTGTCTTCGTCTTGGTCTTCGTCTTCGTGTGCTCTTGAGACCAGAGTGCGTTGCCATTTTTCGCTGTCTGTGTTCGAGGACGAATTGTGTATCCCTTCTTGGCGGAAGTTGTACTCGGCGTGAGATGTGCGAGAGCCGATAGCGGCATCAAAAGCATGAAATACAGTAGCCGCATGATCTTTGCTGGTAGTGATTGCTGTCGGGTGAGTCGTATGTTCGCAAGCTGCGAGTCGCGATACACACGATGAAAGCTGTATCGATGCGGTCGTGGCTGAGATAGGTCTAGTGATTGGTGTGTGAGATGGATGAAGTTCCGTCGACATGCGATGCATGAGAAAGCAGGGCGGATCATGCGCCCCTGCCATCGAGGTTCTGCTCAGATAGTAGGAGTAAATGTGGCCGTGACGCGATCGGTAGTGCTTGCTGGAGGAGCGGCAAGCAACTAAGCAAGCAGGCGTCGATGCAGTCAAACTTCATCACGCTTTCCAGCATCAACACTGCACTGGTGAAGCAGCTGCTACACTCGTTATACATGCAAGCTACATGTACAGATATGGTAGATATACACTGTCGTTGTCTTGTCATACAATCGTGAATTCTCCGCTGGTACCGTCAAAGGGGGTGATCTTTCCTCCCAGCGCCTTCGCATCGCCATAATATCGTAGTCTGTATCTTCCTCGGAGATCCGGATGCGGATCCTCTCGTGGCATCAGCTCTGTGTGCGAGTCTTTCGCGTTGTTTTCCTGCTCAAGCTGGTTGGTTCCGTCGTCTCGCCACTGACCAGTCTCCCATTTCGTCTCCCATGAGATTGTGACCTCGCTCGTTCCCAAGGCTGTGCTCGTTCGCTTCCATTCATAGACAAGGCTCCAGTCCTCGTCATTGCGGAACTCTTCCCAAGTCGCAGTGTTCTCGTTTGCCTTTTCAACGACAGCAAAACTCTGACCGAGGCGAAAATTATTTCGCGGGTTCGCGCCCACGAATTTTGCTGAGATGGTATCGCCTGCGCTGGACACAGGTTCGACATCTTCAAGGACCTGTCCAAAATCTTTCAAAATGCCTGCTCGATCTATGACAACAGGCGTGATAAACGACAGGCTTTTGTTGACGAAGATGGGTGGGTCAGGTCCAGGCGGAAGCTGTGGTAGACCATTAGTCGATGCTCCCAAATGTGGGAGGGCTTCGAGAGTCAAATTGATGTATGCTGGTAGCGTCCATGGCCCATAGAGGGTTGAAGCACCCTCGTAACGTTGTACCGAGTACTCCTCTGGTGTTGTGATATAGTGCGTGTACGTGTTAGCTGGGCCACCTAGCACCACGACTGGCTCGTGTTCCGGATCGCTGAACTCTGAAAAGGCCGAATTGGCAGAAGCTTGCACAGCTTCCCGCCACCTGCGGCCAGCCATGGTAGTCGCTTCGCCTGGTGAAACAATGATAAAGAATTGACCGACACGCAGTAGTTGTAGGTCAACAATGTTAGGCGTCCAAAGATAGGGCGTTTCGGTTTCTCCCACGTCAAGTAGGATGGGCTTCTCGTGATGACAAGCTTTCTGTGTCTTGTTGGGCTTGTGCAGAGCGTTGCCTACGACGGCCCAGAGTGGATTCACATTTGGGTCGCCAGGTTGACCTTGCTTGAAGTCGAAAGCACCTGGCCCGTCTGAGGTACCAGCGGCGAAGGAATAGCCCATTGCAGCTGGGCAGGTGTTCACTTCGGTACCATTTTGCAACTGAAATCTGTAATTGCTGAAGTCGACAAATTGGTGCAGGCTCTTCACCACTTGACCCCTAACTGGTTGCCAAGCAGTCGCATTATCGAACATGTCTCGCGCGCCTTGAAACTGGCGAATGCCGATCTCGAAAGCAGAAGCTGTCCCACTGTCATCTCGTCCGTAGTAGGGCCCGCGGCCGTGACAGGGTTGGGTTTTGTTGCCACAAAGACTGGTCTGGAAATCACACTGTTGTCCTTCTTGCTCTCCAGATTCACAATACGCGCCAAGTACATTCGGGGATGTGTCGCCAACGTTCGCCTGACTGAAGCCCGCCACGAAAGACGAATCAAGTGTTGACTTCTCGAAAAGCACAGCAGCAACGCCTTTATTGTCTCCAGTGACCAGTGTATTGTTGCCTAGCATGCTGGTGCCATGGACTGCGAACCAAGTCAAGAGGCCAACATCTTTAGTACCTGTGCCAGTGCTGTGGCTGAAGCGCAGCGCAGTCATTTGCTTGTCGACATCGTCCCCGTATCGGCCTCTTTCTTCAATCGGGTTCTGCAAGCATGCCCAGGGACTGCGGTTGGTATTCGCATCGTCTACCCGGACGGAAGCGATATCCAAACGCCCGGGGCCCAGCCTCTCGTGTGCCTGCTTGATCGACGCAATTGCGCCTTGTACGATGGCTTGATAAGACGGCTTATTAAAGCCTTTGCTGGTAATTTGTGGCAGCAAGTAGTTCAGCCACGCACCAGGCCCGCTGTGCGAATGGGTGCCTGTCACTGCTACGTTGTGCTGTCCATAGGAGGCATATTCGCCGCCCAGCGCCTGGAGACGTTCCAGGATGCCATGTCGAACGGCAGTATCTCCAGATTGCGTGTCCAGCACGAGGTACACGAATCGATCTTCAGGTGTCTTGACGTCTCCAATGATGAATGCACGGGAGTACAGCCTTTGTCGCAAGCCACGGCCCACTTGGGCAGAGTCTGCGTAACCCATGAAGTTGATTTCGACGACGGGACCAGTGATGTCCCCCTTGCCGACACCCACCAAGTACTCGTCTCCATCCTGTTGGTGGTCAACTGCACTCGGCTTGATTGGGAAGCCCTGTGTGGTCCACAAATCTAAAACAGACGGGCCGAGTCGATGAAGGACATTGAGCGTGGCGAGGAGGAGGAATGCGACCAGCGCAAGGATGAGTACGGGCAGTGGTGAGCGAGGCATGGCAGCACACAGTCTCTGCTCAATCCTTCATGGCCTTCCGATATTAGGCAGTGATCAGATCGTGGTGTCAAGGTGCTTCTCAAAAGCAGCGCGTAGTTATACTCTTGATACTGTATGTTCGTCGGCGTCACGCGGGCAACACCACGAGAACCTGCTCGTGCAATGCGCGTTGACGGCTGTGACTTGCGCGCTGGGGTGGTTTGTGTTTGTGAGGGTGTTGCAATGAGGTCTGTTGACCAGCCTCGTCATCCATCGTCCATGCGTCCATCCATGCCCACTCGGCGTCATTGGCCAAAAGTCCCTCGACTTGTTCATCCACGCCAAAAGTCGCGGCAGCTCCAGCACCCCAGACGAGAAGTTGCGGCTTTCGCGACTCAACAGCAAAACGCTGCCGAAATTGTGAGGATGCCTCTCATTCAGAACGCGCCCGACGCGCTGCCCTACGTGGACGCACCAGTGTCGGAAGAGGCATTGCGCAACGCCAACGCCTTGATCCAAGCCGAAATCGACCCAGCGCACGCGAACTCCGCCCATCCTTCCATACCAGCTCTGAGGAAGTCCAAATTTTCAGAGCTGGTCGACGCGGAACATGCGCGCATTGCTGCTGGACACCCGAAGAGCCAGGGACTCGATCTTGGCCGCTACGAGCTGCTAGATCCCCCGGCCAAAGGAGACCTGCCAGCATGGAATGATACCCTACAAAAAGCGTATGCCAGTGCCGAGTATTTGCGCGGTCGCGAAGTCAACCTTGGCCTGCTAGAGACCTACGGAAAAAACGCCTGGTTGATCGGCAACAGCCAGCTAGAGGATGAGCTCAAGGCTGTGGAAAAAGAGCTCGACATGGCCAAGATTGAACAAGAGCAGCTTGAGGAAAGCCGGCGCAACGCTCAAGGCAACGCGGCCGCTGAATTGCAGGGCCTCGAGGAAGCATGGAAGACTGGCGTTGGCAGGATGATTGAAACCCAGGCCGCTGCTGAGCGCTTGCGTCTCGAGATCTTGCAGCGGAAGCGACAGGGCGTGGCGTGAAGAGCTGCCAAGCAACCATAAAACCTCCGCTATGCCGTCAAAGTGTTTTGAGGCCATATGAACGCTGGTGGTCATATGTAACGAGGTGTACATGCCTAGTACGCCTTGGGTGGCGCGGGAAGTATGTCCAAGGTCGGGATGTCCTCATGTTCCGGTGTCGTCCATGGCGACGTCGAACATGCCGAAGATGCAGACGCGGTACTCGGCCAGATTCAACGTCGGGGATGCATCATGATCCTGTTCTGGAGCAGACACGATACGAACGTAACGTCGGAGCACCGCCAAAGACGGTCGAGTGCAGGCCATAGATCGGCCACGGCAAGGTGGGATACTTGCAACAGCCCGGCATGACCGTTCGGGCGACACTTTCCCCTCGAATCTATAGCAAATCCTTTGCTTATTCAAATGCTCCTAACGCCAGACTCTTGAATCAGCAATGGTGGCACCGGGCTTTTTACGAGTCGCTTGGGCCATTCACAAGCTCAGCTTTGTATGTACGCCACAAACTCTGTTCGCGCAGCGGTATCTGATACCATTTGTGAACCTTGAACTCACCACAACGGGCTGACAGCTAACAGCCATCAGCTGCATTGCTACAATGGAACTTCCGAAAACGTCTTCATTGCTTGAAGCGATACTTTCGCGAGTTCGTTGGCTTTTGGTTGCAGGGTATGCCTGCAGTCTCTGACAAGATGTTGACTTCTACACGACTCACACGCGTCGTTCAATTGTTCTAAAGGCTGCGCGCTCGCTCAATCATCCCGTCACCTCTCCTGCGCGAATTCTATTTCATCAAACCAGTTCACGCTGCGAACCATTAGAAATTCTCTTGGTGCTGACGACAATGCGAGGCCGTCATCCTCGTCGATCGCCCTCTGTGGAAAGCCTCACGGACAAGTTCAAGACGTGGAATGCATCATTGTCGGGCATTCAAATCCGTGGCTCATTCACACATAGAGCTGCACTTCGCCCTGTCCGAGAGTCTCATGAAGTGCCGTTCAGTCGAGCCGACTACACCAAGAGTACACCTACGATTAACGAGCGTGCCAAGGACAGCGCTGTGGACCTTGGAGAACTGCGTGATCGATGGGTCAGCGCTGACAACATCTTCAACGAGCATGAACAGAATACTCGTCGACATGCTAGATCAAGAGATCCGTCGCGGAGTCGGGTCTGCGTCACATTACGAACATCCGAACAGTCTGACTATGATACCGACGGGCAATTCCTGGAGCGCATCGAGAAAACGCGCTCGGCTCGCAAATCGCGTTCCACGGCAGCCAATAGTCCAGCAGAGAAGAGATCGACTCAGGAGCGTGTTGCGAGAAGTGCGCAATCGATATTGCATGTGCCACTCAAAACGGAGAAAGCGTTACCTCCACTTCCAGAGGATGAAGGAATGGTCGTCAAGAGAACCTTCATCCATTCGATCAAGTCCAGTCGTCATCTGCGTAACATGAGAAGTCTCAGCAGCTTGAAGACTTATGTAAACCCACACGAATCTATGGACTTTCGGTGTGTCGGTAGTCCAACCGAGGCTATCAGCGCTTTTGAGGAACTGGAACTTCAAAGCGAAAGGGACGAACTCCTCCAATCGATCAATCTCACAAGGATCAGGATGGGAGTTAGAGCCATTCAAAATCTGGAGCGGGCTCCGTACCTTGACCGTGAAGCACAGGAAGCTGCAGATGATCCAGACAAATTTGAGTCCGTTCCAGCAGGGAGCACAGTCAGCATGGACGAAGAAACAGCAACCGCTCAGCTCATCGGACCCGCAGGGTATCCGGGATTTGCAACGGGCGAGCGCTGGGCATCCTTCCAGAACAGAGCTCAGAGACAGACACAATGTACCTGCAAAGGCGGCCTCCATATCGTGAAGACAGCGACATGTCCGTGTCACAACCATCATGTGTTCGCTGCTATTACCGACGAATCGTGGAGGGCTATTGGGATGGCGAGGACTGCTGTCGATCGCAGATTGGTGGTGCTGCTCTCAGCTTCAAGTTCGCCATCTGACAGTGATGATAGCAAGTCAATACGGACACTCTTGACTCCTGCGAGTTCTGTGCGGAAGCCGAGAGCCAAGTCTAGGTCGCGCAGATCGAATGATCCGCCGCCGGTGCCATCGCTACATGGGGCCATGACGCCTTCGCTGATTGAGGATGAGGATGAGATCCCGATGACACCAGTCTTACCATTCTAGAAGATGCTATTGTTGGTCGTGGAGCAGGGAGAGCAGCGTGCAGACGACCACGTTGGATTCATGATATGAGGAGCATATGAGTCGAAAGGGCCACCGAGAACACACATCTGGGAAAATATCACGCACTGCAGTCATGCACACTCTGACTCGCATCGAATAATGTTCACGAACTTATACCATCTACACACTACAAGTTCTATCAAGTACCTCGCTTGTCACTACAAAACTTCTCACGCTGACGTGGATAAGACCAACTGCATAAGATGCTCCATGTCTCTCACCTGCACGTTCCTTCCTCTCTACTGTCACGCAGAATCGTTCCTTCAACAAGGGCATCATCGGTAGCGATCAACGCTATGTACTGCTACTGCACGTACACTCGAACCTAAAGTCGGAAGCGAAAGTTGGTGCAATAGAAATGACTTGCAGGATTGCTTTGAAATATGTGTTGGTCGCATTTCATTCGTCTATCTTCATCAGCCACCAACAAAGCAAACGCCTGCTTTTCGCTACCATTCCAAACTTCCTTGTATATTCGTCCTTCTGCCGAAATATGCCATTTTGCCGTTCCGTGGTCTCGTTCTCATCAATCAATGTCGGTCTGTCTGTCTAGCTGTCGGTCTGTCGGTCTTTCTGGTCGTGATCTGTCTGAAAATCAAATTGCCCGCCATGATCTGTGGGTATTTCTCTGTATGGCCGTATCTCAATAATTATATACCAAGTATGTTGAGAAGTGAAATCAAACAATAAAGCATCGCATCGTTGTCGATTAGTCGTAGAACCAGTACTCCGTAGCATAAGGCACTTGCATTGCGCTGCCTGGGTTCGAGCAGCTTGAGGGTGCCACACCACCGGCAGTCTCGACACGGTAGACGCTGCTCATTCCCTTGGTTCTTCCGGAGTTGTTGTCAACGAGGTAAAGCCAGTCAACAGCACCGAGACCGTTGGCTCCTTTGTAGGCATTTGCAGGTGCCTTGACGCCTCCGCCTTTCTTGCCCGAGAAGAAGCATTTCAGGGTGTCGAGGGCGAAGTTGGGCATCTGCAGGCCGTTGATCTGGTCAAAGTAGTGTTCTCCCACGCGCTTGGAGGCGAAGGCGGCACTGCTGATTGTGTGGCAGCGATCGCAGAAGCCGTTGGCGGTGGTGGGAGTGCATTTTGTTACTTTGAGGCAGGTTTCGAAGGCTTTGAGGGAGGATTTGCTGTATCTGTCGCCGGTGTTGGATGTTGTCTTTGAGGTGATGTCGTAGAGGTCGGCGATGGCGCCGGCTTGGATGGTGGATTGGACCCAGGTGGAAGATGAGGAGGAGCAGGTGTAGTTTTGGAACCCGAGGCCTAGGATGATGGCTTTGGGGTCTTTGGATGGTACGGGAAGAGGTGTTGAGCCGGTGTTCGAGATCTTGCTCAGTGGAAGTGTTGGTTTTGAGTCCTCGCTGCGTGGTAGACATCGAGCATTCGATGATGTGGCGAGTGTGGCAAGAGCCAGTACCAGATCCCGGATGAGTGTCATTGTGTTGGAGGTGCGTCTCGAGTAGGGTGAGAGACCAGGCTCCCTTTTCAACAATGACTTGTTGGAAGGCTGCGAGCTCGAGTCGGTGATTGAGTAGAAGATGCTGGGATACCCTGCTCAGGTGGAAGAAGGCATACAGCGATATACTTAGCGCCGAGCAGCTGCCCTCAGACGGTGTATCTCCACATTGCTACCATCAGACCTCTCGGCCTTGCAGAGCCGCTGAGAGGATTCTGCTCCCACCAAGGCGGCGCGAAAAATAGAGACGGGTGCGGCATGCGCCGAGAATGCCACGAGGACGCAATGATCTGCCGCTTGGACACGCCACCGAGCAGGCTACACGGGGTGGCACATGGCCTCTGCATGCGGGTGTTGGTTCGCAGAGATCTGCTACTTTACTGCCTCGGGCTAGATCTGGTTGTTGACGCGGTGCGCTTGGTAAGACGACAGGCTGAGAATAGTTGTCGGGTCTGATGGCTTGGAACGGTTCTCTCGATCCTCTGCTCTGCGGCGGCGATGTCATGGAACTGGAGCATCCCCGGTCTGTTGCCGCCGCGGTGCAGATGCCGCGTGGAGTCAGTCGACGAGGCTACAATCTGCGGCCGGGCGGGCCTCCAGATGGCTTGCAGTAGCGCAGCAGAGAGCAAGCTGGCCGCCGAGGGCATGCACAGCGGCTCCCGCCATTGTCTGTGTCGGGCGTCTGCAGAGCTCGGCGTGCACTCGAAATGCTCCGGTCGGTGTGAGGCCGGCATCAGCATCAGCATCAGCATGGCCGAGGATGAGGACGGCAGAGGCTCACGCCATGCATCGGCGACGTCTGGCATGCAAAGCACAAGTGCATCGCGCGGCCAACGAAGGCGGGGAGAGAGCGGGCACGCAAGAGCGCTTGCGGTAATGAGCCGAGAATCTATGAATAGCATATCCAACTTCTGCTTTCCTGCTTCTTCACCGGGACAATGGTTGCCAAAGCTACACCCTCGACGCGCGCCACATTTCTCTCGACAGCAGTATCGCCATGGCCACGGCACCTCGGCGAGAATCATGGCGTGGACGAAGGATGAGCACGAAGCTCTCTGCAGCACGCCAGCGAAGGTTCGATGTACTCGAGCGGCACCAGCTACCCAGGCCACTGTCCTCACTCGACCGTGGGCACCAGGCCTGCAGTACCAACAACATCGGCGGGCTGTCCGAATGGTGCAAACGGCCGACGGGAAAAGGTCTCCGCGAGCAGACCAACTTCTCACCGAGCCGACGTGCATGGTGGCAACATGGTCGATGTCTTCCACACCAACATCAAGCTGCGTGAATCGAGCGCGCCACAGATGCTGGTGGATCTCGCTCAACCATGGCTGTAACATCGCGATTTCCGATGCAACCAGGTCAGCAGATGGCCCGGAGCGGCGCAAGATCTTGCGCCGCAAGCTCAGAAACACCAAAATTATGGTCGCAAAAGCCTGCTCAGCGATTCCTCGAAAAACACGAAAGCAGTCTTAGCCTCAATAGCGCATCGCAAGATTGCAGCTTGCGAGTTCTGTCAGAGTGTAGACGGCAGATGACACTGCCTTCATCTCTAAGCGCCGCCTCACGTGGCTAGCCCAGCCATATGTTTGACCATCAGGTGGACGCTGAGATTTATTCGACCACGACGCTTCCTTGGCGTACGAAAGTACCCGTGTGTGGGCTCGATGCAGACGATGAGCTTTGGTGCAGCAATGCTGGTGACTACACGATCGGGCGGGGAAATTGTGGCCACTGCTGCTTTTGTCTGCCCTCAGGCAGCATCTGTGATGGGGATGGATTCGATCTTGGACAGGCCCCTTTGCCGGGGCCACAGTAATGCGCCAGTTCCACTCTCGGTATGTAGCGCTCACGAGCTCCGCGGCCAGGCTGGCGTGCTCGCGAGATTCCATCGCTCTCCAAACTCGCGTGGCTTGGGGCAGATTCTGTTACTTCCCTTGGATCTCCATGCTTTCTGCAGATGAAATCGCACAACCGATGAAGTCGAAGTCAGTGCCGAATCCGGACGATTACATGGCAACCAGTCTTCAGCGACCGGTTTAGCCAGATACCATGGACGCAGCGAACTCGCCTTCACTCGACGGCCAGATTTCAGCAGCGTTGCTGTTATCGAACGTGCTGTAAGATGATAGTACACACCTCTGTCTCGCTGTTGGCCACTGCAGATGCCCTATGCACAGGTCGTATGATTGCGCAGTAATAAGTGGCCATCCAATGCACCTGGCTGATGTGCTCTTTGATGATATGAAGGATGGTCTTGCTGCAAGAGATTAAGGCCAGCCCCGCTAACCAGGATCTGGTTGCTTAACTCATCAGGCAAGTCGTGCGATACGGTATGCATGTACACTCGACCGCCACGATCCCCTGGTGTGCGCTGCTGTCCCCATGGCCATCAGCAAGCAAGACCACGCAGAGCCTACTTGTTGGTCATGCCTTGCCATCCGCTTCGCGATCATGCGTGAGAGTATACCATCGAGAGAATGTTGTTGCATTGTTGGCAATAGCACTTTGTCAAAATTCGCGGGAGTCCCAAGGGCTGATATTGAGCAGGTAGTACCACCACGAAGAAGGTCGGCCAGTGAATCGCCTCATTTTCTCAGTTGACATCTCACCTCCAATTTGGGAGATGTGGAAGCACGGCCGGGGCCACAAGCACATGGTTAAGATCCATTCACGCACCTAGCAGCCGGAAGCGGACAATGCTTCCAAACAGAATGGCAATTTCCCTTCCCAGCTCACCATGAACACTCCTGTCAAGCAACAGAGTTCAGCAGATTTTGACTCCGGTACAAGATATTATGGCGACCGGACGTCCCTCCCTCCCCATCGTCTCGACCTCAGTCAAGCGGAGCTTACCGACCGAAGTCACTCGTTTTTCAAGTTCTCGCCCTCGCTGGCACCAAGCAGATTTTCATCGTCCCGATAGACCATTCTACTACTCGAGTCTCTTCTCAAGATGCAGTTCAAGTACCTCGCCGCCCTCCTGGCGTCTACGGCCGTCAGCGGCATCATTGCAGGTCCCGAGCCTGTAATCAACGCTCGCACTCTGGAGGCCCGTGAAGAACAGGCAGAGCAAGCTGCGCAGGCCGCGCAGATGCAGCAGGCTCAACAAGCTCAACAAGCCCAGCAGGCCGCTCAAATGCAGCAAGCCAACCAGGGCGCTCAGGGTCAGCAAGCCGGTCAAGCTGCTCAAGTTCAACAAGGCACCAACGCACTTGCTGACGACCCGCCAAAGGCGGCTCCGAAAGGCGATAGCGGTAAACCTGCTGGTGGCAGTTTCTTTGATCAGTTCCTTCCAAGCGGCGGCATTACCATGGTGAATGGCTACCCAGGCTACATTCCACCAAATCGATTCGGGCCTTACAACCCAAACAACCCGTACAACAACTTCCCGCCTTACGACCCGTTCATCAACAACGCCAACATCTTCTTCCCACAAACCTGCCCATATTGGCTCAGCTGCTCGGCTTTCTCTTGTCTCAACGCCTTCAACTCCTATGGCATCAACGTAAGTGCGCGAATGTCGAGTCACGGCATTGGAGCAAATCTACCCTCTAGTGTTATGGCATTTCACTGAAGAACACTACCGCAAGCTTTGAGAACCATTATCGACGCGCATGCTGACCTTCGTGTAGTACTGTTATTTTAACAGCTTCAACGGTCCAACGTGCCAATGCTCTGGCTCTATCCCTCAGCCACTCCTTTCGTACGGTCCGTACGGTCCATACTACTAGATTGTCCAGCTCCCGAGTAGTATGGTGGTTGAGGATGAGGAGACAGGTCGTCTATTCTTGGTCAAAGTACATGTGGTTGTTGGCGGATGGCAGGTTCGCCTGCGTAGTGTTGTGGTGGTTGTTGAACACCGTTAATGTAGAAGTCAATTTAGTTACGCATCGCTACGTATTATATCATATCTTCACGGCAGAGTGGTTCTTGGTGTCCCAAATGTAGCGCCTTCCGCATGTGCACATTCGAAGGCCGCAGTTCATATGTTAAAAGTCTTCCGAGATGCTCAGACTTCACTCCTTCGTGCGTAGCTTGGGCCAAGTCGCAATGTCCGCGTGCTCTGCTCTGCCCGAATCCCTTCTTCGGACTTTCCCTTGGCAGAGAATACAATGCATTATTGGGCGGCAAGACAAAGCGCGCAACGGCAAGTTCTTTTGGTGGCAGACCAACAATGGACGCATAACAAAGACTGGGAATATCGACATTGCGAGATGTCGATTCTTTCATTGCAACAACAGAATGCCTGCTCATGGACATATAATTCAGCTTGTCGAACCCTCTACACTATCCCTCTCCATCGGACTTCGCAGCTAGCACTCAGCTTCTCGACTCTACAGTGACCTCGCAACTCTTTCGAATTTTCTGCTGTACAGACTTGTTGACCAAGTCGCCACCCACAGCTTCAGCAGAAAACCAGTAAAGAGTCGTCGAGGTAGTAGAGAAGTGAGAGAGCTGATAGTGCTCGCTGTCTCAATTTCATCTTCCCCAGCCTTCCGAACCAGCACACTCGCCTTTCGAAACATTCAAAATGTGCCAATTCACCACCACCTACCACAACACATGCAAGCACTACTCTCGCCGCCACTTCACCTACTGTCCCACCGCCGAATCAGACCGCGTGACTTACTCCCGCGGATGCCACAACACGAAAGACATGGGCCTCAATTCTTCTTTCACAGAGTGTGTCACCTGTCAACGAACCAAAGCTCGTAAGTTATTCTTTCGTACAGGTCCCGAACTCGAATCGCAAGATATTTCTTATGGAATTGTTGCTTCTCGTGGTCCGGCTACTCCTTCTGTCCGCGTGGTTTCGAGCGTTGAGACGGAGTATGATCCTCATACTTCGCCTGATAGTTCGAGAAGATCTAGCGTGGCGAGTGCTGGTTCTAGGACTTCGTCGACTTCCTCTGATGGTGAGTATGGTGGCTGGGCATTCAAGGAAGGTAAGTTCCGCAACATTCACTGGCGCATGTATCAGCCGGATAGTCCACCGGCATCACCACAACAGGTGAGTTCGATGTATGCTGTGCAGCCGAAGCAGAAGAAGAAGAGCGGCGGTGATCTGTTGAAGTCTTGCCTGGAGCATTGACTTTGACGTGATTTGCTGTGCTGTTCTTTGAATGCTTTCGCGCGAAGGGCTTGGAAGGTAAGTCCGATCATGGGGAAATGTTTTACTGCTGACTACAGTCTCGAATATGTAATATGATCTTTGCCATCGATGGCCGGATGGATTGGGTTCCTAATCTGGTTGTAAGAGGTAATGGTAAAGGGTCAGTAGGTATTTATCAACGATGCAATGAGGGTTTGCGATCATTTCAAGTTCTGCTTCTACTTTCATTTTGTTCATTTTGTGCACGTTGCTTCATCGTTCTGCCTCGTTTTCAGACCGTCTGATGCATCGATCTGAATGTAACAGACGAGACAATTACTCGTCCCCATGAACTTCTCCTTTCCATGTAGATTAGTGCGTCTGCAAGATCGAGTTAAAGGACGGCATCACTTTGATCAGCGTTGATAGAGGCTCCTATGTGACATTCCCCATCGGCGCAGTGCACGCGGATTCTTGAGCATGCAGGCCTGTTGGTCTTATTCACTGTCTCAACACAGAAACGTGCTCCTGGCTAGTAGTGCGCTTTCATCTGGGACCAGGCACCTCCTGGCAGCGGAAATGGTCTATCGATATTTGCTTAAGATTGTGCCTGAGATTGACAGCGAGATCGACTGCTTTGTTCTGCCGATAGCGTGATGCAATGGGGTCTGTCATGCAATTTGGGTTCCATAAAGGCAGCATAAAGAAAGTGGAGTCTTGCACGTGGAAGAGTGGAGACTTGACGAGTCTCGAACACGCGGCGCTCAACGGCAGCCCATCCCGAGACAGCAGATCAGCACCACGCCCGCCGTCACCACCACTGCCGCAACAATACCGTCACCACCACTGCTCCACCGCCTCTCTCCGAATCTTCGACAGTCGCTCTTTTATTTTCAGTCTGATTCCGTCTTCTTGGTTACTGTTGGGACCGGAGCGCGAGAGAGCCCAATCGAGAGGCTGAGACTGGACCAAGCAGGAGATTATCCGCAGCCGCATTGACCCGCGCGGCGTAAGACGCCGTCTCCAGGCTGTGCGACGCGCATCCAGGGACCGCAGGACGAGGGATACTACCGCGAGCGTCGAGGGAATCGACTCTTTGAGGACACGAGGTCGAGAGTCGCGCTGGTTATCGCGACGGTGGGATTGCGACCATGGCGCACGGTAGCGCGGCCAATGGTGTGTTACGCCGTCAGGCTGTGGACGTGCCTCCCAAAGCTAATGCCAGGGCAGAGGTCGAAGAGACGATGCGCAACATCTTCAAGCGATGCGTAGAATGCGAGCCGCAGACACCAACATGCCCAGCCTGTCCAGAGGGAGACATCTGCTCTCTCGTACCGCAGAGCTGTGACAGCTGCGCCCACATGGTCTGCATTGCCAACCCTAATCCCACGCCCAAAGCCGAGAAAACGAATGTTGGAGCGATCGCAGGCGGTGTCATTGGAGGCGTGGTGTTCATTTCTCTCATCGTCTTCCTGTTCTGGCGATACTGGATTAGGAAACGACGGCAAGAACAAGAGTGGGACGAGGACGACGAGATTGCAACGCAAAAGGGCGTGTCGCAATTCAATGCCATGAAGTCAGACAATGCATCCACAAGGACAAGAGGCTCGGTGGCTGCTAGCTTCCTTAGCCGGGCCAGCAACATCATCCACATTGCATATATTCCAGGTGTTACGAATCGCAATGGATCCGGTCATAACAGTCTGCTAAATGCAGCTCCTGTACCTCCCATCCCAGCTGCGTATGCAAACCAGACATCACGGACCACGACTCCGAAGAGCCCCCTTAGCAATGAAGGTGATGCTCTGTTCTTCCGGCCCTCGGACTTGCGAGACACCATGTACTCGGACAGCTCATCCTTGCGATCAGGCAAGAGAGACACACAATACACGACACACTCTATCACTCCGTCCTTGGCCCGATCTTCCATGATGTCCGATGTGTACCGCGACGATGCCACCACAGAGCCCATGCCTGCAACCCAAGTCATCCGAGCCTTGCCGAGAATGGTTTCTGTCAAGTCAGGCACATCTGCAACTTCAACACCATCTATGGAAAGTGCGCCAACACTTGCGCCTCCGAGCTCGTCAGGGAGCGGTGTGAAGACTGTCATGCTTGGCGAGAAATCATCGAATGGAAGTCCCAGCTCTTCGCATCACACTGGTGGCACGTTTATCAAAGCTACACCAGTGACTATTGGTGGCAAAGGAAAGGCTCGAACACCTGGTGTGTCGCGGCAGGCCAGCGACGCATCATCATCCACGGGAAGTTCAAACACGAAGCCATTGAAACCATCTCCGCTGGTCGAGACTGCAAACGAGTCTGATGAGGAAGACGAGCATGCACGAGCGCGGAAGAGCCTCATCAGAGAGACGACTGCAGCGGCTGCCAGCCCCGCGCCGCTAATACAACCTCTCGAGAGCCCATTCTTTGATGCCACTGAGCTGCAAACATCGGCGTCATCATCATCGCAAGGCTCTCGGCCCAACCCATATGCGGCTATGTCAGCGTCAGTCGGTTCCGGTCCACGGCCCAAGCGCAACGACAACAGAACTCCGGGTGGTCTGAGTGCCGTGATTGAAGAAGCCGCAAAGCGAGCTTCACAAGACCCTGAACACGATGGTATCGGCAGGAAACGAGACCAGAGCCCCTTTAGCGATGTGCATGCAACAAAGTGAGTTGCTTGAACAGATTGGACAGTAGAGATGAGGACGAAGTTTTTGGAAAAAGGAGCGCAATACCCCATCAGAAGAATTCCGGAATGGTACGAGCTGGCTCGGAAAGCGGTCACGAGCTACGAACTACTGCATTTCTCTTTTTCTCGCTCTGGTATGTGTAGAAGGAAGGATACTCAGTTCTTTTATGTTTCTATCAGAGACCTGCGCACAAAATTGCTGCGAGGTATTGAATGGATGGTTCTTGGATGGAGTTTAGGGATATAGTCAGAGCCAAGACTCAATGATACCACCCATGTGAGGTTGTCTTTGCATCTTCTCGTTCATGTTTCTCTTGTTGCCAGTTCGTTTTACTCCGCTTGCTGGACTTTGTGCCGTGATCAGACTTACGGCAATGTCTGAGCATTAGAGACTGCATGAGGCTATTCTCGGACCGGGTCAAAGACCGTCAAAAATGTGGTAGGAAGCTAATCGGAGCGCCATCCCATGATATCGTTTGAGAAAGGCTGTAAAAGCCTCTGGATATTTGGAGAGTGAACCAAAAAAAAAGCAGGGCACGAATCAGAAACTCCCAAGGACCAGCGCTGCCCACCAACTGTACCCACGATCATGCATGCATATTCCCATTTCTTCTCCTCTTACATGGCCATCTCCGCCTGCAGCTTCCGCAGCTCTTCTTCCTCATCATCTTCAACAGCTTGTTGTTTCCCTTTAATCTCCCCTGTAGGCTGATTCGGCAACCTCGATATCTGATCGCTAACCGGCACATTCCCTGTGTGCAACATCTTATTATCCAGTTCTTCCTGCTGCAATTCTGCCAGCTCGTCCTCCAGTTCATCCTCATCCACGCCTTGCATCGAGTTTCCTTGCGTGAGAGCATCGGCGATTTCTTCGCCGATTGCGTGTTGTTCTCGGAGGTCTTCCATGGTTTGATCGACTTTTTCGATGGAGAGGTCGCCGTGGATTTTCTTCATGGCTTGTTGAGCGCCCTTCATGGCGTCGAGGGTTTCTTTGTTGATGTTGGCGGTTTCGATGGAGGAGATTTCTCGCTCGACGGTCATCATTTGGGCGCTGGTCTGTTCGAGTTGGTGTTCGAAGGCTTTTTTTCGTCGGAGGGCTGCTTTGGCGACTGGGTAGAGTGGGTTAGTCAGTTCTCCCCTGGCGCGATGCGCGGTGAGGGCTATGTTCACATACTAGCTTTGTTGCTGGTCACGTTCTTCCGCGCTATCGCATCTTGCTCATCCATCTGATTTTGCAGGTGCTTCTCCCGCTTGGACAGCATCTCGAGTGTGCTTCGTAGCCGCAGGATGGCATTCTTCGGGGCGTCTTTCTTTGCTGCCGCACCTCCTCCGAAGAGGTTGCCCCAGCCCCACGAAGCCATGGTCCCGCAAAATGGTCGTCGCTGTTTATCGTGCTTTGTCGGGGGTTGTGAGGAGTGAGATGTAGGTCGGGAGGGGGAGATGCTGCGCCGGTGAGATGGTCAAGTGAGGTGTCGAGGCAGCAAGTTAGCGGAGCGTGGCCGTGTCTATCTCGTGGCTGCCTCCCGTCGTCTTTGCGGCGGGTGGAACAAACGTCGGCCTGAGCGATGCGGTCATGTTGAGTGGCCCGGGCACCCCTCACGTGCAGATAAGCCCGCCACGAACCTTGCTTGTTCCAGACGCTTCTTGTTTCGACACTGTGCTTTCCCTGTCAACACACTCTCCCCTTCACAACCAACTAAGTGTGTGGAGATGAAGCGCCCCTCGAGATGTCTGAACACGACCCAGCGAATCGTAGACCCGAACCAGCACGATTGATTCTGCTCGACCAAGCACAGCTGCAAGCACCAGGCACCAAAATTCGTGTGCTGGGCTGGTCAGTGCCACGCGACTGCAGTGCTTCTCGCGCTGATTGTATGCAGTGTTCACGCATACCACATTGAAAGTGCAACGCTCGTCTTGAAGGTCGACTACCCTGGTACCAGGTCGAAGACTCCAACACTCTTGGCGACCATCGACAATGTTCTTGAAAATGTCAACCGTGACTTGCTCCAGGTTGGATCATGGCTGAATGTTGTCGGATACGTTCAGAAGCCAGTCGAACTTGAGAATTCGGCACGAAGCTCGTATTCTCAGCGATCCAGACGAAGGACAAAACGCGTGACTCCACTTGTTGATGTCCTCATGATCTGGTCCGCAGGAGCAATCAAGCTGGACGATTATCTGTCTGCAGTGCGCAGTTTACAGGAGACTCTGCCCGCGGGACCATGAAATTCATGCGAGACAGAGCTGTATCCCGCTACTCCGCTCATGCTGAGCTGCCTGCTCTTTCGCCGCCCCAGACGCTATGAACTGAGGAACTAGTAGCGGAATGAGTACATTGAGCGGCTCCCAGACTACGAACAGGGCATCATCGCTAGTTTTTCTTCTTTGCTCCATCGACATAGAGCTGGACCAAAGTCTGACTTTGATGTCTTCCAAATAGGATGACCTGTGGTCATCCACTATTCTTACGGTAAAGGGGTCGAGGCGGAGAGCGACGATTCCTTGTGACAGTAGAAGTGGCACATGCTACACTTCATCAACTCACGGTCGCAAGTGTACAACCAGAGAGTAAAAAATGCACATGGCTTCTTGTAAGTGAGGCATTTCGATGCTACGTGCATGTATCGAAGGAGCTTGTTGTTGATGCTCAGCGTATCAAAAGACGCGGCGTATCAGCTCAGTTCCTCGTCGCTCTCCATGATGTGGGCCGATTGCACAATGGTTGTGAATCGAGAGCGAAAAGATAGGGTAGTTTGGGGTTTATCTCTGCCTCGAGACTCGCGCTCTTCACCATTCTGGAAGCATTGTATGGCACATAGAGAACAGAGACCGATAAAAGTGTCTCGATGACGGATTTGCTGCACGAAGTCATGCAGGACGAAGATCACTGAGCCACACTTTCGGTAGTCGGCTCGAAGGAGCATCGTGGCTCAAGCTATGCATTTGCAACAGATACTGATCGCAGACCATTACGGCAGCACTGAATTATGCCTGATGCGTCGAGATGGACGTGGAACAGCGCATTCAGCACGAGGTTCGACAGTGTGGAATGTGGCTTTGCGGGTTGATTGTGGCACTACAACGCATTGACTAGAGCAACGGGCGCGATCTGAGGACTGGGATTGCAGGGAACAGATCGTCATCACGACAACGCCTGGCGCGGAGCGGGCGACGAGCGCAACCGCCAAGCAGCACCTCCCAAGCAGCAGCAGTATCGTGTAGACCGTTGATGCGACGGGCGAAGAAGCACACAGCCAAGAGTGAGGTGTCTGCATCATCATTGCTCGCACGTTTGCAGTGATTCATTCCATGTCCGACGACATCGACCCAGACAAAGTTTGGCAGTGACGTACCACGGAAAGGTCGGCTCACACGTTTATTGCTGCACGGCTCTTATACCGGTTCTCTGCCCACCCGCTCTCCCTCGCCCATCCCGTCTGCCACGCCAAACAATAAAGCCGCTGTCGCCGTCGCACCTGCCTCCTGACTGGTCATCCTCGTCCTCTCGCACCTCCAGCACCGCATCAACACTCACGCAACTCCACCGACACCACCGTCGACATGGGCATGGCACAGCTTCTCGGCCTCGGCCTTCGTGGCTTCCAGTTCTTCATGAGCTTGCTCATCATGGCCATCATTGGTAACGCGATCGCAATGGGCGCCGACCCGGCCATCAACAAGTACGCGCTACAGTTCAACGCAGACTGCTCTATCCGAGACATCGACTAACCGTGGCCCAGCTACACCATGTTTTGCGCCGCATTCGCCATGATCTGCCTGTTCTTTCTGATACCGGCGACCTTCAACGATCGATTCGCGGTCCACGGCATGTTGCCATTCGCCCTTGACCTCCTCCTCACCATCTTCTGGTTCTGCGCCGCTGTCGCGCTTGCCGCCCGCCTTGGTGTGCACAGCTGCAACAACGATGTAAGCTGCTCCAATGATTACGCGACATGCGCCCTGGTGCTAACTCCCAATCAGGGCTACGTCCGCTCCAACAGCGTCTCTCGAGGCGCCAGTAACCCAGCCGCAGCCTGCCGTGAAGCGCAAGCTTCTTGCGCCTTCTTGTGGTTTGGCTTCGCTGCCTTTGTCGCCACCACTTTCCTCAGCAGCAGTGGCATCAGCGGAGGCAGTGCACCAAAGGGTATCCGCCGTGGCCCAGCAATGTCCCAGGTCTAAATGAGGCCTCGCCCTTCGCATCACCCTCACGACGATGACGAACGTTTATGTGACAAGGCTGGCTAACGTCCTCTGCTCAAGCAGGGAGAGGGCCAACGCCGCTTTGAATATGCGACAAAAAGACATGCCTTGGATGGCACCGGCAGCAACGGCACGACGAATCTGTGTATCACGTTTATTGTAAAATGGAACGACTCTCGTATTTTATACTTCAGCTTCAGCTTGAGCGAGACGGCACTGGTGGCATGCAATCGGCACTGGGCGTTGAAGGTTTTTAATGATACCACCTCAGTTAATGTTTTTCACCAACAATCGTACAAAGCGAAAGCAACTCAAACATACTGCTATCTCACAAGTTCTCTCATTCCCCCCTTGCCTGTAAGCTGGTCGGCGTCCTTCGGGAATCTCTTCATCCTGTCGCCGATCACCATCTTACGGCATTCGTTACGTGGTCGTCCGACATTGCTGACCGACAACTTTACCTGGCTTGATTCAACGATGTCGACCAAACTCCTCTTCACTACGCCTTCCGCCCTGCACATCCAGCTCCTGTACAGACTTCCAAATGGGCCTCGTGGTCTCACAAGAGCTACATCATCACACGTCCGCGACGCCACAGGATCGACGAGTGGGTCGATCAGGCACGGGCCATTGCCAGGCGCGTCTGTGGCTTCGAAAAAGCTCAACACGACTTCACGCGTTGCAGAACACAAGCGCGTCGTTCTTCGTGCGTTGCGCGCCGTGAAGCTTGACAAAACAGACGGCGGATTCTTCGTGCTTACGATACGAGATCTAGACTACTTTGTCAGCTTCAGACCAGTCAGTCAGTCGCTCGCGGCGCCGGTCACAATGGATGCTGCCGGCTACGGCTCTTGCAGGATGCCGCGGCCGACCGAACTGTGCCTGGACTGCTCTGACGTCGCCATGCTTTTTTGCTTTCTCGCACTGGCCCAAACAGTAGTCTTCTCCAACGCACCGTGCACCAGATTCGATAGGCCACATCTCACAGGCACAGTGGTCCAAAGCTTGTCTGCAGCTACGTCAAGACTGTCCTTGTTATTTTTCAGCACGTGTTCCGGTATCCGTCGGTAAGAGCTTAGTGATCTCAGTAACTCAGTTGATGCGTGCACGAAGCGCCTGGGGTTCTAGAAGGGAGTGCCCTGTACACCGACAACGAAAGCGCATGCTCTGCTTGCAGCACTGTGGTAGTATAGTACTTGAGGGGACCTCCGCGGTCGAGACGGTCGTTCCTTCTATCTGAACGACTTGCAGCTCGTACCTCCGCCAGAGACAAGCGCAGGCGCAGAAGCTCGCAACCACACATCTCGATGCCACCCGCCGTCGAGGCAGTGGAAACGCCATTGAGCGCTGGAGAGCCAACGCGACCGGAAGATGAAGGCGAATCACCCATCTCGACAATCGACGCTCTGCCTGGCGACAAATCGGGAGCACTTCTCGACAATGAAGCTGAAGATGGACGACCTCGTGAGCCGGTCGAGACGCCGCCGGGGATCAAAGGCGATTACTTCTCAGAGTATCCGGGTGAAACGGACGACGTCGTGCAGTCGATCACAAATCCATCAAATCCGGACGAAGCGGGACCAACAGTTGTTGGGAGGAAGCGAGCGAGCACGGCACCCACGAGCAGACCGAAGCCCCCGACTCGAAGCAGCACCTTGTTGAGAGCCATGAGGCGCAAGCAACATCCCTACCAGTATCAATTCGATCCCATGTCCTCCGACTCAGACTCTAGTACCGACGATGAGGGGGACAAGCGAACGTTGCCTCAGTCGACGAAGCTGAAGAGAGTGCAGAGCAAGGTCGAGCAAAAGGAGGAGGAAGAACAAAAGAAAGCAGCGAAACAGGGACTCTCGTTCTCAAAGTTTCACATTGGGAACGAGTACTTTCGAACTAAGGGCAAAGTCTCCAAGAACGACGGACGCCTGAAGATCTCGATCAATGAGACAGCGAACAGCGGTTACCTCGCAAAAGCTCTGGGCCACAGCATCAGGCATCATTTGGATATTCCCAATCGGCGTGACAGGAAGCAACGAAGATATGCGGCGGAGCATCCAGAACGCGGTGCAGAGGACGATGCCTCTTCGATTGCGTCCTCACTCCCCGCGAAAGCAGGCAAACCTCGGCTGAATATCGTGATTATGATCATTGGCTCGAGAGGAGATATCCAGCCTTTCCTGAAGATAGGAAAGATCTTGAAAGAAGAACATGGCCACCGAGTGCGAATAGCGACACACCCGACATTCCGAGACTTTGTTGAAAAGGATGGCGGTCTGGAATTCTTCAGCATTGGTGGTAATCCTTCGGAACTCATGGCGTTCATGGTCAAAAACCCTGGGCTGATACCGAATTTACAAACAATACGCGAAGGAGAAGTGAAAAGGCGGCGAGACGGGATGGCTGAGATGTTTGACGGGATGTATCGTGCGTGCGTCAACGCTACCGATGACGAGAAGGACATGCTCAATATGAAATTGCTGGGGTACAAATCTCCGTTCGTTGTAAGTTTCCACGCCCTTGGGACGTAGGACTACGCGCTGACCTTACGCTAGGCGGATGCAATCATCGCTAATCCTCCTTCAATGGCACATGTACACATTGCAGAGCGGCTTGGCATACCGCTACATATCATGTTCACTTTTCCTTATACTCCTACTCAGGTAAGCATCTGGCAGTCAATGGAGTGTATACAGGCATTTGAGAATGCGAGACAGCATTTACTAACCTTGACCAGGCCTTCCCGCATCCTCTTGCAAATATCAAGCACAGCAAATCGAATGTGGACCCGAACTACATCAACTTCATGAGCTATCCGCTCGTCGAGATGATGACCTGGCAAGGTCTCGGAGACATTGTCAATCGATTCAGAGTCAAGACTCTGGGTCTAGAGCCAGTCAGCTCACTCTGGGCACCGGGAGCACTCTATCGTATGCACGTTCCATATACTTACATGTGGAGTCCATCGTTGGTCTCGAAACCATCCGATTGGGGAACGGAAATCGATATTTCTGGCTTCGTGTTTTTGGAAATGGCCAAGAACTTCAAACCGGACAAGGAACTCGAGGACTTCCTGAATTCTGGCCCGCCGCCGGTTTACATTGGCTTCGGGTCGATCGTAGTTGACGATCCCAACAAATTCACCGAGATGATCTTCGAAGCCACCAAGATCGCAGGAGTGCGTGCGCTGGTCAACAAAGGATGGGGCGGTCTAGGTGTCAGCAACCATGATACACCCGACAATATCTTCATGCTGGACAATGTCCCACACGACTGGCTGTTCCCGCGAGTGAAGGCCGTTGTGCACCATGGCGGTGCCGGCACTACTGCTATTGGCCTGAAGTGCGCCAAGCCGACCATGATTGTGCCATTCTTTGGTGATCAACCATTCTGGGCCGCGCGAGTTTCAGAAGCGAAAGCTGGAGCACACGAATGCGTGCCATGGAAACAGCTCGATGCGCAGAAACTGGCTACGGGCATCAAACAATGTCTGACAGAAGAGGCACAGCGTAACGTGCAGAAGTTGGCGGACGGCATCGAGCGAGAGGGAGATGGTGCTGCGAATGCAGTGGCTTCCTTCCACCGCTCACTACCCCTAGCTGGGCTTCGCACTATTCGTTGCTCCATTCTGGAGGACAGAGTGGCCGAGTGGAGGATCAAAGGATCTGTTCTCCGACTGTCTGCACTTGCTGCAGAGATCCTTATGGAGAACGGCAAGCTCAAGGCTAGCGATCTCAAGCTCCTGCACAAGGTCTCGTGGAACGACTTCGACGGTCCAGGGGAACCACTTACAGGTACCTTTGGCGCCTTGACAGACTCTCTGTACGGCATTGGCACTGGTGTTGGTATGGTCCCTGTCAGAATGGCGAAGCACATATGCAAACATGCCGAAATGGAGCGCAAGAAAGCTGAGCGCGAGAAGCGACGAGAGGAGCGGAGGAAGAAGAAGGCTGAGCAAGCTGGCGAACGTGAACCACACGAGGAGCCGGAGCAGAACATGAGGAGTCGGCCTCCCGCAACACGGAATGACACCGCGAACACAGTGGCCACGGAACTCTCTATTGACGCAGCAGCTCAGCCCGTATTTAAAGAGCTTGTCAGTGACTTCCACCGAGGTTTTAAGCAGTCAGGATGGGCGTTTCTGACTATGCCAAACGACCTGCATTTGGCTATCGCTCAAGGCTTCCATAACGCTCCTCGTTTGTGGGGCGACTCAACTGTTAGGAAGCCCATCAGAATCACTGGTGTACGATCGGGTTTCACAGCTGGCCGACGGGAGTTCGTCTACGGTATCTACGACGCATGGACAGGACTAGTAACGCTACCTAGAGGAGGCTTTAAAGACGGCGACACCGCAGGAGCAAAATTAGTCGGCTTTGGTACTGGCGTCGGCAAGGGTCTAGGAGGATTCGTGATGAAGAACATCTCGGCAGTCATCTCGCCACCGGCATATTTGGGCAAAGGCGCATTGATCTACATCAAGAAGCGTCACGCAGACAACGGTCCTGGCTCGAAAGCCTTCATTCGCAGAGCACATCTCGTCCAAGGCACGAAGGATCTTCAGGCACTCAAGCAGCAGGATGATCCTGAGAAGATGGAACAGCTGCAGGCTGTCGAGAATCAAGTGCTCGAAGGCTGGAAAGTCTACGAGGATGTCTGGCAAGCAGCCTACGATGCGTACGGACCTGTCGGTGGCGGTCTCGTCAATCGCATGAAGCTGAACAGGGAGAAACGACGATGGCAAAAAGCCGGGGCACTCGAGAATATCAACACGGCCAGTAGAGCGCTGAAGCACGCGAAGCGAGGTGATGATCTTGAGAAATACTTCGCCAAACGCATGCGGGAAATGCAGGCAGCTGAAGAACCCAAGACAGGCGCAATGGAAGAAACCAGGAATGGCGAAGATGTCGAAGTGCCGCCTGGCGGCGGACAAAAATACACCACGTACGCCACTGATGAGGCGGAGGAGAAAAAGTATGGCAGCGGAGAGAAACTCTCTCCGGAACAACGCAGTGGCTCGCAGTCCTCTGCGACGGTGGTCGCGGGGAGTGAAGATGGAGATCCCAAGGGGCGACGAAGCTCAGCGTTGTCTTCAAAGGCTACTAATGGCGATTTGCTGAGGAAGATCACCAGCGGGAGCAGTAATAAGCGCCCACTTGGCCGCGTGGGCACGGCTTGACGATGTTCATTTTGTTTACACCTTTGGATACCCCTTCTTGTTGGCATTTAGCGAACACAGCGAGGCGTTGGGAACGGACGTCACAGATATTTCTTTGGGTCATGTTCAGCGCACGAGGTATGGGTGGATGGCATTGAAGATTTTGTACATTTCTTGAACACGAGCTGTATAAGATCAGACATCTAATCGATCAACGGTTACGTTGTACTCGAGAAGAAACCAGTCTGATCATTCTTCGTGCGTGTTCTCGAAATTGCTACAGCAGAATCTCGGAGCAGGACTCTAGTTCCGAGTTGTGATGATTGTGGTTGTGATTCTGAATCCTCGTGCTGCTTGTTTGCAAAACAATGGACTCATTCTTCTGGATCAAACACGCTTGAAAGAAGTTTTTGGAGAGCGACTGAAAGGTCTAGCTGAAGCAAACATGCATTCACTGCTTTCGATCAGAGGAATAAATATGGAGTCGTAAACAGTATCTCGAATGCAACATTACCAAGTCATTCTACCCAGTCCCAGTCCGCAACTATGAGCGGACACAACAGCCGAGACCGTCCTCCGGGACGAACGAGTCAACCTTGGTATGAATCGGAGAAGACCATTTGCGAATACATCGCAGACCTCTTCTGCTGTTGCAGCGGCAGACCTCACCAAGACCTCCGTGGTCTAGACAGAGAGCAACGCAATCCACCACCAACTCCTGCTTCAAGCCCCCTGACTACGCCAACACATCGCAGACGACCAGAAATCTACGAGCTCAGCCCAATGGAGCGACGAACCATCACACCGAGAAACGACGAAAGAGTCCCCGTGGAAAGACTGCCTGGATATGAGCGAAGCATTCCGCCAAATCCTTGGTTTGCGAATCAAGTTACTGAGCCGCCGGTGATGTATAGTCCGACTGCGAGACTTGTGCCTAGCGAGACGGAGCACGATGCGCGGGAGTGTGGCAAGGGGAATGGAAAGGAGAAAGAGCTGGAGAAGATGTCCACGCTCTGGAATAGGGCGAGGGCATTGGATGAGAGGAAGGAACGGCATGCGCGTGAGGAGGAAGAAAAGGATCGCCAATATTCTGAACAGCTCGAGAGGCTTCGCGAAGCGCGTCGCAATGCTGAAGAGAACAGCAAGATCGGGATGAGATCGGGGTTGCGTCAAGAGTCGCCTCCACTGGAAGAGTCGCCTCCACGAAGGGAGTCGCCTTTGGCGCGCGGACCAAGTGCGGCAAGTGAGACGACGAGCTTCCGCTTCCAAGAACGCCAGCAACAACGCTCCGACGACATGTATAGCGTGGGAGACTCCAAGACGTCTACACCGCCAGCTCGAACTCAGCCAGCTCGAATCCCAAGTGGTGATTTTGCCACACTGCCATCTGTGAGACGTCGTCTGGAGGAGGCTGCGCAACAGGATGCTGGAGCCAGTGGCAACTCGCGTTCTTTCAGTGCTAGAGATCTGCAGCAAGTCGCAAATGGAGGAGAACGTAACACTCGTTCTGCCAGTGCTGGAGAGGCTACAGGCGATGAACTTCCAGAAACCCCAGCAGCTGGTAGACGTTCAGCCGAGCTGCCTTTGACACCGCAGACATCGGGTCGACCATTCTCGGATTACGTCTCTCCGTCGCAGATTCCAGTCTCGCCAGCACCAGAGCCAGCAGATATTGTGAGAGCGCGTGCCTTCATTGCGCGGCTGAGCGGGGGCGAACATTCAGGCGACCGCGATTGTACTCGCTGAGCTGCCAGATTGCGGCCAGCTGAGCTTGGTCATTCGCGACGGGTCGTTGCTTTCAGGATGAGATGCATTGCGCCAGGGGCCATTGTACCATAGCAGCTCTTCAGGCGAACTTGTCATGTTTGCCCTTGACTTTCACGTCCAACATAGCTTCATGATAGTTGCCTTCTTTCCTCGCCTTCTTCAGCTTCTTGACCTCATCGTCGTCCAATCTTCTTCCCACCTCGACTTCCAGCTCTTTTCGAGTAATCTTCGAGCGCACTTTCTCCGCCTTCTCTGTCTTGTGCTTTGGTTTGAAGCGAGCTTGCATACGGATGCGAATGCTCGTCGTCTCGCCTGCAGCCTCTGCATCTCCACGCACTTCGGCGGGTGTCTTGTCGCCGTCCACAGATAGGAACGTAGATCGCATCGTCTCAATCTCGAATTGTCCTGGTTTGCCCTCTGCTGGTGTGACTTTGAACGTCTCCTCAGGCGACACGGCTTCGCGAGTCGATGACAGGATGCCATACTGGTCGCAGCCCAAGTACTTCCCGTGATGACCCTTGAACGTGAAGCTGTTCTCCATGCCCACAATCTTCTGACTGACCCATACCTGTCGCACGTCGTGTGGTTCCGCCGAATGTGGCTCGCCCTCGATCATGTTCTCGATCTTGCTCGTGAAGACGCGCCCGAGCTGGTCGACGGCGATGCATACGACGGGCTCGGATCGTAGTACGAGTATGATAGGACCCGCAATGTCCTCGACGGCATCCGCAGACACCCAGTTCTCATCGTCGTCGGCTTCGGCATTCTGCGCAGACACGAGCTGCTTGGAGGAAGGTGTGTCGGCATCGTCGCCCTCCTTTGCCTCTCTCTTGCGCTTCTTGGGCGGCTTCTTGTCTCCCTTGAATGTCAGCGCCTTCACCATCTTTGCGAGATGCCCACTCTGTCAAAATTTCCAAGCTCGATTTGTTGTTGATTGGAGACGCCAAGGCCGGAGCTCCAGAGCAGGTACCCACCACTTGTCTACGTGAAACTGTACCAGCACACCTCCACCTGCGCCACTTTTCGCATGTCCTTCTCTGATCTCTATGGCGCACGATGATCAACATGCACCAAACCAGAATATTGCCAAATCCGTGCTCGCGACATTTGCATCCCGCCACAGACTCTTGAGCACCAGGCAGAGCAGCAAAGCGCATGGCGTACGCCATGAGCGAATACGAGCCCTTGACGCCCGTGTCTCTGGATGGCAAAGATGGCGATCATAAGCTGGAGAGTCCTCTCACGCGTCTGCTTGGAGACTGTACCGATATCCGCAAGATCCGCGAGCATCTGGAAAGCTTCTTCGCCATGAACACCGAACTCCTCAACACGAGGCAGTATGACAAAGCCATCAATGTAGATGGCTACGACCAAGATTTCATGGCTAGTATGCACAACCAAAAAGCAGAAGACCTTCCGGGCTGGGTTGACCATCATCGTCGAGGAGCTCTGGAGTTTCCCCAATCAAAAGTGCGAATACTGGGCATGACTTCGAAAGTCGATCCTAAAAGAGGACTGGCTTCGCTCTTCACGGACATGGAGATCACCGGCCGACCCCCAGGAGTCACCATACATTCGATGACAATTTCCGAATTCAAAGTCTGCGATGGCAAGTGGCTCTGCATGAAAGCCACTGGCATGAGAGGAAATTCAATGCTTGTCTGAACATATGCTGGTCTAGTCTATTGTGGTCCAAACAAACGACCCGCCCACAGTTGCTCTGGCTATCTACAACACTCTCGCCAGCGCCCAGATGCCTGAATAGAAGAGTGTACCAACTACAGCGGCCGCCTTTGGACCCACCGCAGCTGCTGCATTGTCTTCGGCTCGAGAAGAGGAAGCTTCGCCAGTCTGCTGAGCCGAACTGCCTCCCGATGTATCGGCTGTCGCCTGGGTTCGTGTGACAGATCTTGACACGCTGCCGGTTGGTGTCGCTGCGGCAGAGGTCAAGATTCCCGATGGCAGCTGGCTGGACATCGCATCTATCGCAGACGAGATCGACAGCAGGTTCTCAATCAGTGAATCCAGGCCCGTCGTTCCACCGGACGCTCCTGCGCCTCCGCCTGCAACCGTGGTGCTGCGTACTTGCAATACCTCTGTGGGACTGGCAACAGTATCTGCGCATCCATAGTTGGTAAGAGTTGCTCCTTCGATAGCAGCCTCATACTTAACGCACTTGGGAAACGCAGATTCAGTGCATCTGTAGATGTCCTTATTGGCCTGACACGCAGCATCACAAGGCTCCTCAAAGTCCAGACACGTCGTGTAGTACCCGCATTCGCCCAGCAATTGTTCTTCCGCGGCGACAATCGACGAGCAGCAGCCGAAAGCATTGTATGTCAGATTGAACCCGCAGAATTCGCCACCGGTGCATTGAATGA
This sequence comes from Cercospora berteroae, assembly GCA_002933655.1. NCBI lineage: Eukaryota > Fungi > Ascomycota > Dothideomycetes > Mycosphaerellales > Mycosphaerellaceae > Cercospora > Cercospora berteroae. Next base: position 107,278 of record PNEN01000472.1, on the reverse strand, counting down.
CCATCGCTATGACACGTATCAGTACTATTCATGCTGGCCCAAGATCTGTGGACTCACCAGCATCGCCCTCCGCATAGCCGCAAAGTGGGGACAGCTCATCACTCTGGCGACGAGGCAGAAAGGCTGGAGGGTGAGTGGGTCCTGGATACCACTCTCGTGCGCCGAGTTTGGCTGCAGCAAGCACTGTCCGGGCTGGCAACGATGGCAACCCGGTAGCCATCGTCTTTGCGGCCAGTAGAAGAGAGCTGACAGCTACAAGGAAGAACATCTTGGGCATGTGTACACTTCGAAGCGGAAGCATTTGCTGGAACTTCCAAAGGGCAAGATCGGATGTTCCTCGAACTTGAATTTCCGTGCGCTACGTCTTTGACAAGATATAGTCACTCGAGTTGGCGCCCATTTGGCAGTCTCTCATCAGCCGCAAGCCCATGAACACCTTAGTCATGGTTGCGCTGCGACGAGCCTCTCGGCACCTTCGCGAGCTCCGTATCACAGATGAATATCTCATAAGCATACCAGCACTCACACTGTCGCGTTACACAGCTCTGTGTGAGCCTCAATGCGGCTTTGCTGACGTTGGCGTTGCAGCGGAAATAGCTCTTCATCAATTCAGGGAAGGTGCCAAGAAACGCCCCCAAAGCTAAATGCTGAGAAGAATCTGCAGAACGGTGACAATACTGATGAGCGAGACCGGACACACCGTATAGCATGCGCTTCTCGTAATGTGGCTCCTTGATCTAGGCTTCGAGACGGACTGTGCCAGGTGCAATCTCAACAAATGTACATAATATGTTGATTGTCTACTTGTAGTCCGCTATCAATCACAGTCACCACATTCTGCAACTCCCTTTCTACATCACCAATTATGGTCAATGTCGGCTTAAGAGACCTCGGGCTACAGGAGCGCTCGAATGTCGCTCAACAATACCGCGATGCAACTCGTTCTGACAAACATGCCTGGAGAGGCGGCGTGCTTCGACGAATGCCCTGGGTCGGGCTCCTCGCTCTTTTCCTAGCACTTCTGTGTATCGCTGGTGCCGTGGCGATCCTCTTCTTCTCAGACGGCAAGCCTATCGGAAGCTGGAAGTATTCACCTTCGGTCTACGTGTCGTTTGCATATACCATCGCCAATGTTCTCCTTCAAGACGCAATGAGCCGAGGTGCCACGATAAATTGGTGGAAGAGAGCCATAGCAGACGGCACAAATATTGGAGATCTTGATCGCAATTGGGACTATGGAAGCTCGGCGCTTGCAAGTCTGAAGGCAGGAAGACACTTCAACTTCATCGCCTTCGTCACACTTTTCCTGACAATCACGCCTCTCAATGGCCCACTGCTTCAGCGTTCATCGGAAGTTGAGATTTCGAAAGCTGTATCAACTGTCGATGTCAGCATTCAGGCAGCGCAGAGAATTGATCTCCCGACTGGATATATGTCTGGCCGCCTCCGAGTTCTCCCACTGCTGCACGAGGACTTTACTCCAGTTTTTCGGGCTTTTGAGAGCGGACGCAGCATCCCTGCTAATAAGACTGGCTGTTCTGGTGACGGCAAGTGCAGTGGTGGTCTAAAGGCTGCAGGCTTGTCCGTCAACTGTTCCTCTTACACTGTGCCATTCAGCGTGGTACCCGGCGACAACTGCAACTCCATCGATCCAGACGTCAGCCAGGAATGCATCGATTCGCAAGCCGGCACGTTTGTCTACCGGTCTGCTTTAAGCTGGGTCTACGACCAGCCAGGTCGCATGAATTTGGACATACAGAGTAAAGACAACTCTGACTGCGAAGGCGTGCTCACGATTCAGAAATGTACTCTTCAAGCAGCAACAGTAGAATACCCTATCATCATCGACGGCAACAGCTCAACCATCTCTCTCGATCCCAAAACGACTGTCTACGACGACAAAGTCTAACGAGTACAAAGACCCAGAAACTCAAGGTCCAACTGAGCTCGGAGGCTTCGCTCACGCCCTCGAGGAGACAATGAGTGGTTACACCCACATCCGCTACGCAGGCACAATCGGCTACGAAATCCTCTCTACTGGTCCAGCAGGAACCCGCTTCGCCAACATGTCAGAGGCAGTCAAGAAATCTGCTCCACTGAACCAAGACCTCTGCAGCATTTACTTCAATGACCCTGTCCCAGCTTTCCTCGAACAAGCCCGCCAGCTCATGTTCCGTACTGCCTTGACAATGACAAACACGAGCGATATGCAGAAAGTCCAACTCAATCAGATTCGCACCGTGGGTGTCTACCGAGCGCAATACGCCTACCTTGCCGCTGCTGTCGGTCTGTCTCTCGCGGCTGTCATCGTCATATCAACCATGTACATCGGCTTCTGGCTCTTGGGAAGAAAGGTCAGCATGTCGCCTATCGAGATAGCAAAGGCTTTCAATGCGGACATTCTGAAGAATGAACACCCGAATGCTGAGGTCGATGATCTGGTGAAAGAAGTTGGGTCCCGGCCGGTGATGTATGGTGTAACACAAGCCTCCACATCCGGCTATGCGCAGGGCGGCTACGATCAGGGTAAGGACAGCGGATATATCCAAGTCAGCTCTGTCAATCAGGGACAAGAGTTGAGGCTCGAGATGGCAGATCCTTCGAAGGTTCAGGCACTTGTGGCGACTTAGATTTGGTCGTGTGTATAAAAATAGGTTCGAGATAGATTTCGTTATACATCATAATCAGTGCTACAAATCCTTAGCTTGCCGTACTTCTACTTGTATCATCTCTCGATGCATCTATCCAGGTTCTCATGCTCCAGACGGATCTGTTCGTGGTCTCTGCCGAATATGGGGAAGCTGGGGAAGTATTTAGCAAGCAGCTGTGCCCACTGTCTACTGTGTTGCACACGATCTTTGCAGTCGTAGTCTTCCACGTGCCCTGGTCATCGTACTCGAGGGGGTTCTGCTCTCAAGCACTTCGAGTTGAAGTCGTCATCGTCCAACTCTTGGGCGTCATCTTCTGAGCTGCATGTGTTCGCGGATGTGAAGCATGGCAGCTGCGGCGCGCATCTAATGTAGATCAAGAGCTAGCAAGTCGATGTTAGATATTTCCAGCATGCCGTGTGAGCTGTCCAGACAAGCTGCACTCTTAACGAAGATTCGAATGAGGCTTCCTCGACAGGACTTGCGTCGCCCTTTACACACTGACGGTCTCACCTTCGGAGCTTCCGTTACCGTTGCTGCAATATTCTGGCGCAGGCAACTCTTGGCCTCCGACCCAGACTTTGCTCAATTCTTCGTCAATCTCCTGCCGCCTTTGCTTCCACTTGTCAACCTGGCTCAGCTTCTCCTTGAGCTCCTGTATTTCTCGCTCAACGCTGCTCTTTTCAGTCGCAGTTCCGATTCTGTTGCATTCATACTCGCTGGCGTCCTCGCCCAGGCCAAGCGTGAGAGTGTAAGAATGATATCGTTTCAAGGAAGCCCGAGTGGAAATGGTGATTAAAGTGATGCCCTTCTTCTTGCACGTTTCGTAGAGAATGCCTTCGACGTCTGAGCTTACGGCAGAAGTGCCCTCGTCGATGAAAGCGTAGCGTGGCTCGTGATACAGTAGTCGAGCAATCGCCATGCGCTGCTTCTCACCACCGCTGAGCACATCTTGCCACATCTTCCTCGTATCCCAGCCACCTTCGCGATCAGGAATATAGCCCAGTTTGCTCTCTTCGAGTATGCCAAGAAGTTCCATCTCTGTGCGGCCGGCTTCCTTCATGTCAACCTCTGTGTGCGGGTAGATGACTTGGTCACGGAGCGTCCCGTGACTCAAGTAGACTCTCTGAGGCAAGAACATGATGCCATCCTGTCCGGTGTTGCGTGGTCGTGATGTCAAACCACGGTACGTCGGCCACAAGCCAGCGACTACGCGGGCTACAGCGGACTTGCCTGCGCCATTGGGGCCAGTAATGAGTAGATGATCGCCTGGCCCAACTATGAATTGCAGGTTGTCAATCAACTCTTCGCCGCCATTTGGATGTGCCGAAGGAGCAACAATTGGGACATTCTCCAGTCGTACACCGTCGTAGCCTTTGTGTAATGTACCGTGCACGTCAGCCAAGTTGTATAGCTCTGGAAAGCGGTCTCTTGGTTGATGGTAAGCATTCGCGTGCACGCGATGAAGAGTGCTGATCAGCAGGAACACTCTGCTAGTTTGACCTGCAAGCTCTGACAGGTCCTTGATGGCGTACATCATGCGACTTCCAGCATCAGCGAGGTTGAGCATGAGTCGCTTGTTTGTAATGAATTGTTTCGTGCGGGATCCTGTCCTGCTATCATCAGAAACGTCTGCCGAGCCTTCGCCACTGCCAGTGGTTGATGGTGGTTCTGGTGCAATATGCAACCCGGGTAAAAAGACAGGCAGACTGGTCACAACGAAGCCCAGCGCAGACCACGTGTACTTCAGCACAAAGTCTTCCAGCATGTTGTATCCAATCTTAACACGGTAGATGGTCTCCATCATCTTCTTCAACTCTTTGAATCCTGCATCCAGCAAGGCGTGCTCTGTAGGACCGCCTGCATAGAAGGCCACCTCCTCAGCGTTAGCAATCAATCTTGAATGCAGTGCCCTGAAAGCGCCCTCTTTGCGTCCTTCTGCCGCTTTCAACTTGCCAAACGGTGGGCTGAGCCTTTTCAGCAAAATGGCTGTAGCAGCATAGTTGCTAAGCAGTCCTCCCAGTGCCAGAGGACCCAGCGATTTGTAAAGCTGATAGTTGAAGGTGAAGAGATCAACCAACGGCTTCCCAAGACTGGAATACAGCTGAGCAGCATTGTCGCAAAATAGAGTGAGATCCTGGCAAATGAACTGATCGGCTCCTTGGTCGATGCTGCCGTCGAGAGTGTGCATCTTATAATACGACATGTTTGAGCTCAGATACAAGTCGTGGATGTACCTAGTCAATCTTGTCCGGAATGCTATGCTGATCTTGGATTGCAAGAACTTGATCATCGAGTTTGTGTAGCTTGCAACCACGCCCACAGAAAGCCATTTTCCAAGTCCAAGCAGGAAAGCTTTCCCCTGACCCGCCACGAGATCTCGCACAATCTCTCCATCCAATGTTGCCACAACGAGCGATAGGTATGTTCTCAGCAAGAGGAAGAAAGCATGAGTTGCAAGCAGTCCGGACTCTTTTGATCCCAGTCGCGGCACCGCAATCTGCATGATTGCCATAAACTGATGCACAAATGCTACATTGAGACCAGGTTTGATATTCGTGGGCGGAGCATCCAGTGCGATCGTCCTCCCCGAGCTTCGCTGTCGTATAGGGTTCAGGAAGAAGCGTCGGTGGGCATCGAAGGTCGTCGCTTTGATCGGATGTATGACAACCTTGCTGCTGGTGTCCTTGTAAGGCACGTATATTGTCCGCGTGCCATCTTTTGCTTTGAGACCACTATTGCGCCGCAGAAGCCTGCTTCCGACTTCCTTCTCCTTCTTGATGCCTGTGTAGTACCGGTATCCACCATATCCGGTGATGAGGGAGAGGGCAAAGGCGAGCGTGGCGATGAGTCGGGTAGTGCGCTGGTCGAGAGGACTTCGGCTCTGCAGCCTTTCCACGCGCGCTGCCCCACGAGTGTAGAGGTAGTCGATCCACTGCGAGACGCGATCGCCAGGCCTTTGGCGGAGCGTCGACTGGTTCGCCATTGTCGTCGCGCGTGACTCTATGGAGGCATGCTGGGTAATACGACGTGCTTCAGCAGCTACCACAGAGCGACAGCAACTGAAGGAGGCCGTGACTGTCAGCGCTTCAGAGCATGTGAAGGTCTGATGACATGTGATCTCACAAGACTCGAGGTTGGTGGCATATGAATGTGCCAAGACCGAGGTGTGGAGCCGAGATCGTGAAAGAGCGCAAGGATGTTTGACAAGGATAACATGCACAGGGATGTTCCCCAGCTTCACCACGTTCTCCTTTGCGTCGTCGTCAAGTTGAGCAGCTGCCAGCTGTCGAAATATTAATTGATGCTCATTATTCGTTATACACATATTATCACATCCTTCTTGACTATGTCTATGCCCCTTGCTCCGCCGCTGGAATCACCACCTTACAAGCCATCGCTTTAGGCGCGATCAAGAACACATTCTCCACTTCCATACTCGCATCTGTCGTGCAAGGCGCCAACTTTGCACCGCGGCAGTCTCTGAAGAATGCTGCTGTAGCGATCCTCAGCTCCATGTTCGCGAGATGTGAACCAACACAGATCCTACTCCCTGCTCCATATGGTGACCAGACTCGCTTCACATCCTCTCTCGAAGCTAGCGTGCCATCCAGCCATCGCGTGTGGTCGAATACCTCTGGATCAGTAAAGACATTTGGGTCGCGGTGCATACTCCACGCCTGTGTTGCGACTGTCGTTCCAGCGGGGATTTCATAGCCCCCAAGAATGGCGCCTTCGGGTGGTGTAACACGTGGCAAAGCCGCTGGTGCAGCGCCGTAAAGGCGCAAAGTCTCCTTGACAAGAGCGCTGAGGAAAGGGAGTTGCTCAAGTTGCTCGTCGCTGTATGGCTCGGTGAGCTCAGCGACTTCGTCTTCGATGGCTTTCTGGACACTTTGATCGCGTAGCACTGACCATATCAAATAGGTCAGGGTTGTGGCAGTAGTGTCTGTGCCAGCGAACAGAAAGTCTCCGGCTTCAATCACGACTTCTTCGTCAGTCAACAGAGTGTCGCCCTTCTCGGCATCTGCTATCGCTTTCGCAAAGAGGTTGGTCGTGCCCGCGTTCGCCTTGCTGTTTTCCACAGCCACTCTACCCCTTTTGAGCAGAACCTGATTTCCGCCAAACGCCTTTTGGATCCTTGGATGAGGGATCCATCTCACGATCTGGTACAACAGTGGAAAGGCGTATGCGAAGGTATTTCCACTCTCGTAGGTCATGATCTCGTCCGGTTTGCCTCGCTCCATCATCCCGAATGACTGCCCGAATGCAAGCTCTGCAATCACATCGCCAGCGAAGAGCGGCAGCCACTTATAGATATCAACTTCGCCTGAAGATTTCTTGGCGTCGCTTTTCAGATACTGAATGAGCGACTCGGCCTTTTCCTGAATCCTACCCTCCCAGTTGGAGCGAAGGTAGTTCTGGGTGAAGCCTTTGCCTAGGAGTTTCCGATGGCGGGAGTGCTGCGCGGGGTCGGTCGCTTGAAACATTCCATATGGCCCTTCACCGGGCTTGGTGGGATTCAGGAACTTGTACAGATCGGTCTTGTAGAAATGAGTTCCGACTTTGTGAATCTCTCTGAAGGCTGCGGGATCTGATATGAGTACTTCGTTCGGCGAAAATCGTACGTAAGGTCCATATTTCTTGTGCAGTTCGTGGGCGTGGTGTGCTTGTCGCTTTTGTACTGTAGACGCGAATCTCGATGGAATACCTGTGACGGAGTTGTACCATGGACCAGGAATCTTGCGGAGGGGAGAGAGGAAGACGTTGTAAAATATCTTTGCAAGTTGTACGGACAGCACAATGGCTGCAAAAGCAGATGTGTGATAGAAGTATGAGAGTCCCATGTTCGTTCACGTTGTGAGGTGTGTCTTGTGAGATCGCTGGATAGCAAAAAGTTACCTGTTCATATATACTCATTGTTGTTCATGCATGGCCTTCGCACACATAGTGGTGTTTCGGTCCTCAGTGAAGACTCGAAGGAACGATGAAAAAGTCCGAAATCCCAGAGGAGGAGCATACTTGGACGATCGGCTCTGGAAATCGAGACAGATTGTATGCTGTGTATCGGTCGTGATCTGCGGTGTCCACGAGCCGCACGGAAGGATCGACATGTGTCTGTTCACACGTCATGATTTTGCTGAGATCAATGCTGTGCTTGCGCTGCGCAGGAGAACCATCACGAGAATGTGCGAGAAGCGTATATTCCCTGCTGTGATCATAATATAGGATTGAATGCCCTTCATGGCGATGGAACGTTCGTGAACCACAGGTTTGAAAAAGACCTCAACGTAGTTGTGTCGTCTCGATGGCTGTCCTTCCCTGATGTCATACGCCAAGCCTGCGATTAGGTCGTGCAACCACATACCTACGTACATTGATTCCAGGCTGCTGTGCCGCCGGGTTTGCTGGCTGTCACCGGATCTTCAGCTCGCAGATATGTCCGTCCTTGAACTATGTGTTTGAAGACTGCTCGATACGCTACGGCCAGACCACAAAGCGTCATTCTGCCGCTCCTTCGGTGTGCCTCTAGGGGCGACTTCAGAGACGTCGCCGGGCAGGACCCGAAGAAGAAAGTACGCACACAAGGTTCCTGTCACCCTTGAGGAAAGGTCAGGAGCGACCGCGAATCCAAAACTGCGCATCCTACCGTCGCCTGGTCGTTGGACAATATTCCCTCCCACAGAGAAGACGCGTCCTTTTCTCGTCGCCGCACTTCCCAGAGTCTCTATCCCTAAGGAGGCGTATGCCCGGGAGTCCACCAAGGATCGTCACACCTCGTCCCACCACTCTCTCTGCCACGATTGTAATCGCATGTCAGTGGTACTTTGCAGCACCCATCGCCACCGTAGATTTGGCCCTGCTTGTTACCACACTTTCCGACTGAGCTCTGGCTAACGTCGTACGGAAGAGCAACACCTGCGCTGACCAGGCATAGAATGGAGAAGAGATGCTTCACAATGAAAGAATGTTTCATCCTTCGCTTGCGTCAGTTGGGTGCTACAAAATAAAGCACCAAAGGCTCGACTTACCTGTAGGTCTGTAGATGGCTTAGGATGTGCCGGCAATGAATGACTTGAATTGAATTCTTGAATTAAGGAGCGTATGGTGAGACTGGGAGGTGAGAGGACGTAAGATATATGTCGCTGCTTGTGCTAACGCCATAGCCATCAGTGTCCAAACCTGACCAATTGAACTGATCGTCTCCAGTAGCGCGAGACCACGCTGAGTCCGATCTTTAGGCGCGTCCTGAATTGTATGTTGCACCAGACCAGATGAACCCCTCGGTGGATGGTTGAAAGAGAATCGCCTAAAAAGATTTGCCAGCAAACCAGTACGCAGAGGTCGTTTGACTGCATCGTGACAAGGTGCATTATGTCGACCTTGAAATTCCTGCTGGCATGGATTGTCTTAAGCACGGCTGCTCTACCCTAAGCATCATTTGATGAGGCGACTCCATCTTTGCTCATACCTTGCAAGAGTTTTATGCAGGAACGTCCAGAGCGAAGGCTTGCGAGGTCAGGTTCTGAAAGTGGTCCCGGTCAAGGCTCAATACGAACGATGAAGTCCCTACAAGCACACGATACCGTCATGTCGGTTTCCGTGCGAATGCTTAGTTATGAGATGGCCAGCCTGTGACGTGGATGGCCCTGAGCTCGTCGTTGAATTGTGTGATCGAATAACTCCCATGGAGGAGTCCGAGACGATGTTAGCTGTCGATCTTGCTACCGTAAGCCCTGCGACGGCAGCCCGTACGGAACGAAAGGATGGACCTCTCCGAATGTTCGCCCTGCCGGAACCCCGAAAGAGTCCTCTCCGTGAACCCGGACGTGATAAAGTCAACCCCGTGCCAAGAGAAACCTAGCTGCCTCTTCGGCATCACAAGTTCAAGTTCAGAGCATCACTCATCTCTCGTATGGAGTCGACTTCTCAGAGCGGAATCATGGGCTGAAATTTTGGACCTCTTATCTTCCACGTGGAAACGTGCCTGAGCAAAGCTTGCGCAAGTTCATGTCGTCAGACACCAACACGAGGCAAGGATTGTAGACTGGCACTGCCTAAAGCATAGCGAGATATGTCGATTGTCGACAACAAGATCGCAAAACATCCCAGAAGTACACCGGCAGCAATGATGCGGCAACCCTCAGTTCTGCCACTCTGGGTCAACTGCGAGTCGATGCCTGGCATGATAGCTGTGTTTCTTTAATCCACCTCTTGTTCGACCGGCGTTGACCTCCAGCTTGGTCGATATCAGATCACCATTCTGTGTCGCTTGTGCTCCAACAAGACGGCACGCCTTCACCACCGCAATGGGACGTGGTTCGAGTTCGGCAGCTTTCCTCTGCCAGAGATTCGTACAACGCGTCAGGCTCTTTCTGGCACATCCCACAGCCTGGAGAAAGACGTCGGACCAAGACGTCGCTTGTCTAGCATCGTCTGAGATGGTGGCTTGGTTGTGCTCTCTGTTTGTAAAGCTCGGACAAGATTCACGGAGTCCGGGAGAGAAGAAAAGCCAGGAAATTGCGTCTCGGCCTCAGGCAGGCTGAGGCTGAGCAAGGCTGACCATCTTTGACCTACTGTACAAAGTCACTCACGACACCGTTGTCGAATCTGACTTGGCCTCTGCCTCAACCTCTTGTCGCATCCGGATGCGTTCTATCCGCTCTGCAACAGCCTGTTCTCGGTCGAGCCGCCGCTCCCGACGCCAGACTTCAAGCGCAAGCATCCGGAGACTCTGGTTTCCGATTCTGTTTTCACCGGTCAAGCCATCGTCTTTGACATCGAAGTATAGCGCCCAGAGCGGGTCTCCATCGACTTCCTGCACGGCTACGAAACCCTCCCATCCTTCAAAGATCAATCGCTTATCGGCTTTCGTAACGTCCCAAGGCCCGACCAGGTGTTGCTCCGCATCGGCACGAACGCCATATTTGACCTCGTGGGTCTTACGATCAACAAAGCACCAATTCAAGAATGGAGGGTCATCAGAGATCGTGGTCACCATTCCTTCGCCTTTGCGGAATCCAGCTTGTTGCCAGCGTTGCTCCATGTCGTTATGACTATACCTCAGGAAATAGCCGGTGAATGGATGAAGCTCCATACTACGCGCAACGCCTGTTGTATCGACCCACATCTTGTTGTCTTTGAGCACGATGTACGCACCGTCGAATCTAGTGCTGTATTCGGAACGATCCAGCAAGGAGACAACGAGATTCGTCTTTCGGCCTCTTTGCTCTTCGCGTTCATTCTGCCTCTGGCCATGACGAACCGCCTCCGTGGTACCAATAATTGCGGGGCATGCTGCGACCGCCGCTACAGTGGCTGTGATCAGCCGGACGTGGCGAAGAGAAGAATTCGGTCTTGCTTACTGAGAATGCCTAGGACCATGATCAAGGCGCGTGATAAGTGAGGCCAAGGCGTCAATGCAATTGTGCAACAGAAGAGGTTGGCGTTGCAAGAGTGCTAATGCTGGACAGGCTACCTCCTACAGTAGTACCTTTAGGACCCGAAGACTGGACAGCTGTTTGCGGAGCTGCAACCGCTCCCAGGAACTCTAAAGTTCATGTGCAGATCTGTGGATTGTCCCGATTGAGAGCTATAGGCCCACTTGGTCTGCATCCAGTACGACAGCACATGCGTGCCTTGAAAGTATAAGCACGGGCATTCGTCATCTACCACTGCACCCTGCATTGTACAAGCAAGACAGCCAGCCACCAGTTCAATACCAACGACAAGCGGGGCACGAGGTCCATAGAGCAGATGGGAGGACAGGGTGCTGGGTCAACTGGCCTCAAGAGCGTGGAGCAATTTCGTCTAACTGCGAGGGCCATCAACAGCTGCATGTCTCCAACAAGCTGAACCTTCTTACAACAATCCAATGACTATGTCGCCCTTCACGCGAGCCGTAAGATGGATCTCAACGTCGAGATCTAGCTGGATACGAATCTTCAGCGAACTCTTTTCCTCCTCTTCTTTGGATACCTGTGAAAAGGATCAGTATGCCACATATGGCGCAAGCCACAGTACTCACAGCTCCCTCATTATCACCTCGATTGCCTGGTCCTGGCTTTCTACCACCGCCTAGGCCTCCTAGAGCAGAGTCCTTGCCCGCCAGAGCTCCTGCAGCACCCGTCGGGTTGTCACTTTACGCGATTAGTCGAAGCGGCATGAAGTGAACGAGAACATGAACGAACAGTGTGTCCGTTGCGGTCTTGGTAGCCGTGTCTGCCATCTTTATTGTCCAATATCAGGTTTGTTGGAAGTTGCGGAATGTCGAGGTTGAAGTGCGGAAGGGCAACTACATAAAGAGTGCTGCACCACGTCAGCGATCTCAAGCTAGCGTGACCTGCATTGTCCCAAAAGACGTATTCTCCACCATTACAGTCGATGGTCTAGCTACTCGGGGCCGCCGATGATGTGCTTGCATGGGGTTATGACCTTGGAGGCTTAAGCAGGACCAAACAATATGCAGATCGGATCTGGCTGAGCCAAAATTTGGGAAAGTTTGGCTCTGCATGCTCAGAGCTCTTCGTGGCATGCAGCTTCCAGCCCCCTCATCAGTGCCATACGAAGACGACCTCGTTGCGAATGCACTTGGCCAATGCGTCGCATCATGATTCTGCACAGCGTACCTATCGGCACAGGTAGCACTTTGAGCTTGCTTACCGCACTACTTTCCGTATCGAACTGCTTGCATGATCAGCCGTTGTGGGATTACAGTCTTCTCTCAGCATCAACCTCCGGCACTTTTACAGCTTCTGGATCTCAAGATGAGCCAAGCTCCACACTACTATCTAATTCCGGCCACGAGCGGTCTTTGCATTCAGCCCACAAAAGACGATATTGCCACAGCAGAGATCAACGGAGAGCAGATACAACAATGGCTCATCGAAAGAGCAGATGCGAACAAGGTCGCTTTCAAAAATGCAGGCACAGGCCATTATCTTCGCGCTCGGGGAGACTACCAAGGGGCGCGTGTCAATCAGAGGCCTGAGAAGCAGTACTGGGTGTGCGAGATTTCGAACACGCCGAATGCGTTTTGGTTGAAGTGTGATGAAGGCAGCACATACTTGTACAACCACATCGGGAGCCACAAGCCAAACAACCCCATATTCGTGAGCAAACCTGCCAAATCATCAATGCCGGAGATGGCTTGGTACATCCCAGCATGCGATGATTGGAAGACTTCCAAGGGCCTTGAAGCATCGTCGGAGTTTTCCAGCTCAGAAGTCCAGGACCGGATCCGTGAGAAGGAGCGAACACTGGAATTGAAGACTGCAGAGATGCAGAAAAAACTGGAAGAAGCAGAGAAGAGAGAGCGAGAAGCATTAGAATTCGAGCAAGAGGCTCGCATCAAGCAGGAAGAACTAGCTGAAAAAGAGCTTGAGCTCGAGGCGGAGAGAAAGACTATGAAGAAGGAGCGCGTCCAGCAGAACGGGGTGGCGAGGGCGAGTGGCGATGATAGGCACTGGTCAGAGCGCTTCTCCAGGCTCCAGCAGCGTCTAGAAGATGCACAGAAAGAGATCGAAAGGCTTCGAGTATCGTCCGGAACTGGTGACCACGACGAGGTAGAGGATCTCAGACGGGAATTGGAAGCTGCTCGAAAGGAGTCCAGAGACAGCCGAGGGGCGTATGAAGCGCTTCGTGAGTCGGTGGATGCTGGAAACACTGGTCCCGACGGGATTAAGGCTCGAAGAGTGCATAGTGCAACGAAGGAGGCGGAAGCTGCATCAGTTGGACAACGCTGGGCTCCACCTGGATTCAGAGCCGGCAGAGATTCTGCTGTCACGACTGGGGATATGATACCTATCACTGTCAAGACGGAATTCAGCTTTCTACCCCGGCTTCGATGACATTTGTTCATGACCTGCCTGGCTCCAATGTCCTGATAGTGCGTGTTCCTGACTCGGTAGACTGAGTTTGGAGGGGCCCTACATCTTCCTTTTCTGCTTGCGTCTAGGACAACGAGCCTCCACAATGATCTCGATACGACACAGGTCTCGGCTTGCCGTGGGGTTGTGTCCAGCTGGGAGCACATTTCGTGCGAGCGAACCAGACAATGGCAGTGCATAGCCGACGCCTGGTCTTGATCCTGTGCGCCGACGCTGGCCACTCACTACCAGCCTGAAGGAGAGATTTTCACACAGGAAGAGTGGCTGAGCCTGCGCAACATCGTCGCTGCTTGGGCTGCAGCAGTCCGCGAGTCTTTCGCAATCATCAGGCTGGAAAGCTCACTCAGTGCCCTGTTGCAGCTTGTTCTACGCCTGGGTGAACTCAGGTTCGATTCGTCTGTGAGCGATTGGCGGAGACTCATTCCAGATGTTTGGCCTGTCTCGCACTTGCTGCCTCATGGTGGAACCGAGTGCAATGCCATCCCATGGACTTGCTCTTGACGCGTCTCTAGCTCACTCAGGATCGGAGTGTGGCTTCATGGCGTTGTGAGAGTGAGTCGCTGCTACCGATTGTGCGTGAGCATAGCCACATCGAGCGACGATGCTTCAAAGCCACATTGCCCTAGACGGACTGAAGTGGTATGGGCCATTGTGCATCCGAGTGTGGGCTTGGCTGAACAACGATCAGGCACAACGTCCTGCATACAACGTCGTGATACAGCGCACACGGCGAAGTGACGTGTCTCGAGGTGTGCTTTCCTCTCAGCGTCTTGTGCCATGCGAGAACTATTAACAATGAAGCACTGCCTAGAACTTGACATTCGAAATCTGTTGCGGTTTTCCGGCCTCGGCACCGAAGTGGGTATGGTCCGCAGTGGCGCTGTGAAATTAGACCCGCTAGGAACCAGAACTCACGCTCAGCCCGAGTTCACCATCCTCCATCCGTACCGCAGACCACCAATCCGGGCACATTCGAAGGACCGGTGAGGCATCAGGATCCAGCAACCACGGCGTCCTTCTGCAATTGAGACTCCTGAGTCGAGCAGCTTCACAGCTGCAAGCGAGATTCCGCGGCCTTTGTCCTACGCGACATCACTTGGTTCACTTCGCCTTGCCTGGCGCCTTCCTTCGCGTTCCGCGTGGTGTCGCAGCCGAGCCCGAAACGGCCGCACGTTTGTGTGTACGCGCTAGTTGGCGCGCTGGGGACTATATGATGTCCTGCTGAACCCGTTGTCGTACGGACAACAACAACAACCAGTCGGAGAAATTCAATATCTGCTGTTCCGTCCTCGATTCACGCTCACCACGCACAACTACAACAACATGATTGCACGAACATTCACCATCGCCTCGCTGGCCGTCGCTGCCTATGCGCAATCCTCTACATCAGCCGATGCTTCAGCAACCGAGTCGACACCGGCAACCACGAGCGGTCCCTCTGCTGCTGATGCCGAGACAACCATCACAGCTCTCTTCGGCTCTCTCACAAGTGGATTTGCAGGCTCTGTGATATCTGCCAATGGATGCGACACCACTCTCGCTCTGGCCTGCACAGATACCGCCATTGCCCTCTGCCAGGAGGTCCCAGACCTGACGGTATGTCTCTCCCCAACGCCACCCGCGGAAGCCACCGAAACATATGCTAACATTCTTTCCGTGTCTCAGGCCACTGTGACAATTGGGCCGACCGCATACGAATTTGTGTACGCAACATCCATCTACGGCGGCAAGGGTACCATTGCCCAATCCTGCGATCTCGATGGCCCCTCTGGTAGCTTCACAGCAGCTACTTGCACAGCATCAGTCTACGCCTCCGTCGGCGGCCAGGAGACCGCCACTTCGACTGTCTCGACCATTACGGACACAGCCGAATTCACCTACGCTCAAATCCCGATCACTGCTGGCGCAAGCAACCTTCCATCCGCGGGCGCGACCTGCGACGCTGCCGAGTCATCAGACAGTGCCGCTGCGCCAACTGGCATGGTGGAGCTGCACAAGATCTTGGTACCATTTGGCGCTGCAGTCGTTGCTGGTGCTGGTGCCATGCTCTAACTTGCGCTTCATCGGGAGGATAATTTAATGAGGACTGAGATGGGTTTGATTCGACTTTTCCAGCACTTGTAATTTTTGCACGATACCACTACATAACGACAGATGAAACGGACGACTTCATGGGCAGTTGAGATTAATGGCATAGAGCTTGTATACCAGTTACGGCTTATCCCAGTATTGAATGCAGTAACCAGTCGACAGTGGTATTACAGGAAAATTCCAGCGACTGCTATACCAACAGGCACAACCACCTTGACGACCTCGACAACACTGGTTGGCTTTGCAGCGCCCCCACTGACGCCCGTCCTGCTTGGGAATGCGGTCGCTGTACTGCACTCTCCTGTCGCTTCCGCCAACCTTTCCACGCCACCAGTGATTCCCACGTTGGCGTAGACTAGATCGGCGCCCGATAGAGTGGTCTGTCTCCGGATCGTGGAGCTCCTGCCTCCGAATGATATGGATTCGTACTGGTTACACACTGCTGTATTCGCATTCTGCAAAGAGCAAGACTGAGATGCTGTGACTGTGCCTTCGCCTTTCGAATCGCTGACAGAGTTCTGGAAGTTGTAAATGTAATGTTGTGGACCTTGAGTTGCCGTGAGCTAGAGACGAGTTAGTACACGGTACAAGGCATAGACGAGGTGAGAATAGTACAGTGACCGGGTCGGGACATATTGGTTGACCAGAACATGTCAATAAGTAAACAGTCTCGCAAGGTGCTGCTGTTTGAACTGAGCCCGAGAACCCTGATGTCAATGTTCCCAGGAGAAGATCTACTGTCGTGGATGCGTTGATGGCT
This sequence comes from Cercospora berteroae, assembly GCA_002933655.1. Lineage (NCBI taxonomy): Eukaryota > Fungi > Ascomycota > Dothideomycetes > Mycosphaerellales > Mycosphaerellaceae > Cercospora > Cercospora berteroae. The sequence goes on along the minus strand of PNEN01000472.1, from coordinate 90,893 downwards.
TCTGTGGTGCTTTGAGCAAGGGTAAGCCCTGCCAAGGCTGTGAACATGAGAAGTTTTGAAGACATGCTGAAAAGACTGTTGGTTCGCTGAGGAGAGTGTGTAACGAGAGTTCAGTGCAACGTGTTCGAGCACCTATCATGGTGAAGTCAATGTTGAGAAGAATAGAGCGTAGTTATCCCATGGACGAATATGCCGGACCACGGCTGAGTCAAAGCTCGGGCTGCTGAAATTGGTATTGGCATCTTGATATCTTGGCTGCGAATCGGTTCTTGGCTACTTCAACCGGTCACATGCGGGCGGAGAGATATGTATCGATCATGACTGGCAGTGAAAAAGAAAGATGATGGTATATCTTAACTGCTCTTCGCACCCGGCAGAGCTATTCTGGCCAACTTGATCTTGAGGAGGCACGATGTCGGGCGGGGAAATCGTGAACGAGCTCCGAACGAAGATATTGCAGGCGTCTCATCGTACATTTCCCGAGCTCATCACATAGCTGCGCGTGCGGAGCGAGCTCACGAAAGTGAACAACGGTTATGACGCGTCGATGGCGACTGTGATGAGAAGCAGATGGGGCATGTTTGGAAGAGAAGCGTGAGCACTTGAGGAGCGGCCGGAAAAACAGCTCTTCCGGCACGACATCACAGCGTCGTCGAAGCGGTGCGCCTCCACATCGAGAAGCTTCTAGCCTAGCTGTGCTGCTATGAATATTGTCGTAGCTCCCAAACACACTTGTCTGTCACATTTTGAAACGATACCCCAATTTGCCTCGCACAACTCGACAGGACGCCGCAATCAACAACAGTAGCACCAACATGGCATCAGCAGACGAGCTGAAGGCCGAGGGCAACAAGCTCTTCGCTGCGAAGGACTTCACTGGCGCAGCCGAGAAGTTCTCTGCCGCCATTGCCGCCGACCCATCGAACCACGTTCTTTACTCGAATTTGTCAGGTGCCTACGCATCGTTAAAAGACTGGGAGCAGGCACTCGAAGCGGCCAAGAAGACAACTGAGATCAAGCCTGACTGGTCGAAAGGATGGGGCCGGAAAGGAACAGCAGAGCACGGAGTAGGTGACTTGATGGGCGCCGTGCAATCATACGAGGAAGCTCTCAAGCTAGACCCCAACAATGCTCAAGCAAAGTCTGGACTGGAGTCAGTAAAGAGGGCGATCGATGCAGAGGCACGAGCGGATGGTGTCGACCCAAGCGGAGGGCTAGGCAACATGTTTAACGATCCACAACTCTTCCAGAAGCTGGCAGCGAATCCCAAGACGGCGCCGCTGCTTGGAGATAGTGCCTTCATGGCCAAGTTGCAGAATATGCAGAGCAACCCACAAGGCATGCAGCAGGAGATGTTCTCCGACCCACGCTTCCTGCAAGTCATGAGTGTGTTGCTCGGCATCGATATGTCCTTCAACCCCACCGATAACGCCGATCGTGATGCTGCCAAGTTCCAGCAGGGCGGCGCGGAGGAGGATGTGGAAATGCCAGACCTCAAGCCAGCGCCAAAGAAGGAAGAGCCGAAGAAGGAGCCCGAGCCTGAGCCAGAACCTGAGGATGAGGAGGCGAAGGAGAAGAAGGCAAAGAAAGCCGAGGCTGACAAAGAGAAGGCTGCTGGTACAGAAGCATACAAGAAGAGGCAGTTCGATGAAGCCATCGCTCACTACACAAAAGCTTGGGAAACCTACCAGGACATCACCTACTTGACCAACCTGGGTGCCGCACATTTCGAGAAGGGCGACTATGACGCCGCGATCGAGGCATGCAAGAAGGCTGTCGAGCACGGCCGAGAAGTTTACGCGGATTGGAAGATCATCGCCAAGGCATTCGGACGAATTGGTACATCGTATGAGAAGAAGGGCGATCTTGCGAACGCCATCGAGTTTTACAACAAGTCGCTCACTGAGCACCGCACTCCAGATATTCTGACCAAGCTCCGTGCAGCAGAGAAGGCCAAGAAGCAGGCAGACATCAACGCATACATCGATCCACAAAAGGCCGAAGAGGCACGCGAGCTCGGAAACCAGAAATTTAAGGAAAGCGACTGGCCAGCTGCCGTGGAAGCCTACTCCGAAATGACCAAGCGCGCACCAGAAGATCCTCGTGGCTACTCAAACCGTGCAGCATGTCTCATCAAGCTTCTCACGTTCCCATCCGCTGTGACCGACTGCGACGAAGCTATCAAGCGTGACCCGAAGTTCATTCGAGCATATCTTCGCAAGGCGCAGGCTCTCTTCGCGATGAAGGAATACAACAAGTGTATCGACGTCTGCGCAGAGGCTCTCGAGCACGATACCGAGGGCAAGAACACTCGCGAAATCGAACAGCAGAGCCAGAAGGCACTCGAGGCACAATTTTCGGCGCGCGAGGGTGAGACAGAGCAGCAGGCACAGGAGCGTATCCAGCGTGATCCAGACATCATGGCAATCCTGCAAGATCCTGTCATGCAGAGCATTCTGCAACAAGCCAAGGGTGACCCAGCTGCCCTGCAGAACCACATGCAGAATCCGGGCATCAGGATGAAGGTGCAGAAGCTGGTCGCTGCTGGTGTCATCCGATTGGGACGGTAAACCGGAATTGTGTCTAAAGTAAAGTCAAGAAAGCAATGAGTGAATGATGCTGATCTGTATATTCTATAGAGCATAGCGCAGGCGGTTTCTGTAATTTGCAAAAAAGTGATGACCTGAAGTTCTCTTGCCATCCGTTTTCCAGGTCTCATTCTGCAGCACTGCTGATATCGCTCTGCTTCGTACCAAGTAGGCAGTGTTACATTTCCCCGGTCGACTCATCAGAGCCAGCGTTGCAAGCGAGTGCAGATCGCCCTGCCCAAGTGCTTGCAGTAGATATGCCAGTCGTCTGTACAACAAGCTGCCTTGCTGCCCTGTGGTGTTGTGCCACAGCCTGTCGGCAAGAGAGCTACCGTGGTGAGCAGAAGTGGGGCAGACGGCAAACAGCATTGGCCGACAACCTTGACATCTCCTGCTCGACTCACTCACTCGGCGTACCACAGCACGTAGCTTCCTTGGTAAGTTAAAGACGTCTCCGCTGATCACATCGTGCCCCGCGGTATAGGCGACAAATGTGAACCTTTCGAAGCTCAAACACATGACTACGATATTGACAGCAAAACTGAGGGCAGAAGCACAATGGGTTCGATCAGCGCCAGTGAAGGCTACTCAGCGCCGAAGGAAACGCAGCGCATCTTTCAAGAAGGGATTCTCAACAATCCTCTGATTCCAGCATTGCCCGAAGAGGCCAAAGCCGCGGGCAAACATGTTCAATTCACGGGCAACGACTTGCCCAGCATTCCCATCAACTGGCGTTTCGCTGAGAGTGCCGCGGCACTGAAAGGAATCGAAGCAACGATGTTGAATGTCCTTCGATCAAGAAAATATGGAAGTCAAATGTCCGACGTCACAATCAACACCGACCACGCTTCTCTGTTCGTCATGTCGCCGTTCTTGGTGAAAATTATCGAGGGCGGACAGCCCAAGACATGGAACCTTCACGATGTCGCCGAGCTGGAGAAGAAAGGTATCAAGAACTGCGATCTGCACCGGTCTGGAGCCTCGACGCAGAGGCTCTTGGCGACGAATATCTACAAAACCAAGGATGGAAGGAGCTACCATGTGCACGGATCGATGAACCCGGAACCGACGCTCACTGCTCTGGGGATGGATCTCGAAGGGACGGCCGGCGAAGACTATGAGACTATTACTAAGAGGTTCCAACAAGTTGTTGGCCAACACGATTCGAAGGAGCTTGATGCTTTGATGAACGATAAGTACAAGCAAGCTGGTACGATCTGTCACTCCACCGAGGAATTCTGGAAGACCGAACACGGCAAAGCCAATGCTCATGTCGGCTTGTACGAGCTGAAGCGGTCTCCCGAGTACAATCAGCCAGCAGGTTGGTGGCCAGAGCATGACTCCTTGCCTTCATCGGCTTCTCGTCCTCTGGCTGGTCTGAAAGTCGTCGATCTCACTCGCGTCATTGCCGCTCCAGCTCTCACCCGCGGACTCGCAGAAATGGGCGCAAGTGTAATGAGGGTAGCCTCTCCACACGTCACCGACCTATCTTTGGTGCATCAAGACCTGAACTGGGGCAAATGGACCTCAGAACTGCACCTCAAGGACGAAGAAGACCGAGCAAAACTGATCGAACTCATCAAAGATGCCGACATCGTCGTTGAAGGTTACCGCCCAGGCGTCATGGAAAAATACGGCCTCAGTCGCAAAGACATCTTCGAGTTGGTCAAGGATCGTAACCGAGGTATCATTCACGTGAAAGAGAATTGCTACGGCTGGAACGGTCCCTGGCAGGGAAGAAGTGGCTGGCAACAAATCAGCGATGCCTGCTGCGGAGTATCACTAGGTTTTGCCAAAGCCATGGGGCTGGAAGACAACGAAGCCGTGACCCCAGTCTTCCCAAACTCGGATTATTGGTAGGTGATTCTCCGGTGATTTCTTTTTATGATTTATTGAACTTCTGGGCTGACGTGAGCCATAGTACTGGCATTGCTGGTGCGACTGCTACCCTCCACGCTCTGATCAGACGTGCAGAGGAAGGCGGTTCTTTTGGCGTTGATGTTGCGTTGAATTATTACTCGCAATGGCTGGTTCGATCTGTTGGCGAGTATCCGAAGCCGGTCTGGCAGGATGTCTGGCAGCGACACGGATCCTTCGTGTATCGGAATTACCACAACATGGGATACACCGTGGCCAATCTGCTGGGTCTGCTGGTGCAACACGATGCAAAGACATTGTTCAAGCCGGAGTTCTTCGAGCCTAGAGCATCCAAGGCAATGGGTCTTCAGTTTTTGCAACTGAAACCCGTTGCTCAGTTCAAGGACGATGTCAAGCTGGAGTACAACGTCGGCACCCGAGGCAATGGCTACGACAAGCCGTACTGGCCGCAGGACTTGAGAACTGAGGTTGTGAAATAAGCGAGTGGAGGGGCGATCGTTTGCCCATTACGATTGTATGTGCTGATATTACCAGAGAAGTCGTTATCGTCGTCAAAGAGCTGTACATATATCTACAGCCGCCACCAAGCAGAATGCTGAAATGGAATGAGCGGCTAATTATGATCGTGGTGTTAGTATCACTTTCGTTCCATTGAAACTGGTGCACGTCAAAGTGAGGCCTTCGGTCCAGGGCTCCGGATCTCGTCCTTCGAGGCCGCTGAAGGCTTGACAGAGTCGTACAGTCGTGTAGCTAGCCTCTGTTAATGCGAATTGCTGTCCGAGGCCTTGAGTTTTGAGAGCAGTTAGTCAAAGGTATCGAGGGTGTTGTCCACCGACTAGACTTACAAATTCGTGCTCCGCCATTGAAAGCTGTCGTCATCACTCGTTAGCCATCTGTCCACGTGGCAAAGCATCTCACTCTGAAACGGAAACACTTACGCAAGTACTCCCATCCGGGCCGCAGACCTTTCCTGCCCGTCTCGGGGTCATCAAGCCATCGCTCAGGTTTGAAGTCATCGGCGTCCTGGCCGTAGTAGTCTTTTCGTCGGTGCATGGCGTAGACATTCCATGCCACGACCTCACCCTTCGGGATGAAGAGCGGCGCAGAACCATCGGGACCTCCGCCCACGGGAAGAGTTGTATCCTCGATTGCTTCACGGCTGTTCATTGGCACCACGGGATGAAGTCGGAGTGATTCGTTGAGCAATGCTTTGAGGTATTTCAACTCTTTGAGTTGCTCGAACGATGGCTGAGCACCGTTGAGTTGAGCGACTTCTGCTTGCAATTTGACCCACATGTCTGGCTTCTTGCCGAGCATGAACCAGGTGTTGGACAGAAGGCCTGCAGTGGTGTCGCGACCTGCAAGTAGTATGTTCAGAAGTTCACTGCGAATTCTGACAGGATCTGTTGTCTGTCGGACCAGTTCATCGATGAAGACGTATCGGCCATTGTTTTCGGCCTTGTCCTTTTCGGCTAGCAGCTGACTCCGCTTGGCAAGCCCTTTTTGCACGTAGTAGTCAACAAAGTCGTGGATGAACTTCTGGTCCTTTTGGAAACGCTTGTTCGCGGGGAACAGCTTGGCCCACAAACCCCAGCGGGACAAATTAGCGATATAATCCTGTGCATGCTGGAAGCTGTCGGCGAAACCGTCATTGGTATTTTTGGACAGCGACTCCGTTGATTCGCCGAACAAAAACTCCGTGGCGCTGTCAATTGTAAGACGAAAGAAAAGTGCAGACAAGTCCACTTCTTGCTTTGGATTGATTGTCGCAATGAGATTCGAGACGTGCTTCTCGAAGGTTGCCACATCGCCGACTTGAGATCTGACGAAGCTTGGGCGGAGCATCTCGCGAGAGTGCTTCCAATCAGCGCCATCGGTTGTGAAGATGCCTGCAGGGAACTGTAAGTACCAACTCGGAGAGTGAGAAGCAGCGGATCATCATACCATCGCCTAGCAGAGGACGAAACCCGACCTTGCGGCGCGTGCCCAAGCTCCATTTCTTGTGGTCGATGGCTTGAATCACCTTGAGATTTTCAGGCTCAATGGTAGTGTGGATGCGCCGGCCAAGAGCTATGATCTGGAATGTATTTGCTCCAGCTTGTCGGAAGCGATCGGTGCTTATTTCCAGGATCTTATGGGCCTTGAGAGCGGCGATGTTCTCGAAAAAGGCGTCCAGCCCCCAGATGGGATCTTTCTGCGGCCATTTTGGAGCTTCCCGACAGCCTTTCTCACGCTTCCATGCCCGTCGCTTGCTCCACAAATCGACCGAGGTGGCGATTTGGTAGAGGATGTACAATACGGCCAAGCTTGCGACGGCCTTGGTCGTAGAGTTCAGCTCGGCGAAGTTCATGATGAGTGAATGTACCAAGTACGAGCGAGGCGTGGAAGAGCTGGCACACGGTCTGCCAGAGCAGGGTCCGCAGAAGAGAAGGTCATATGCGGAGGTGGAGCAGCGGTTCTGCCTGACGGTGTGGTTGGTACTGCCAGGCTGGACCATCGCTGATGTCCGTGAGGGCGCTCCACCCCCAACGAAGTGGCCTATGAGCGGCACGATCGACGCAGGCTTGGCGAGGGTACGGACGCACGCTCACCCTCAGCTCCTTCAGCCCCGGAGCAGAGCGAGTCTGAACAGCGGATGCGCGGCGCATGGCTTCAGGTGTGCGGCTGCCGTGGGCACACGCGTGTCGTGCTCCTGCTTCCTCGGCTGCTCTGGACCGCGCCTGCACCTGCACCTGCACGATTGGTCCGACGCCAAGCCGGCCACGCTCGCCTTCCACAACAGGAGCGTGCATTTTCCCGGCGGACCACGACACGACACTCCACCGCCGTCCTCCAGCTCCCATGCGTGCCACGACATCCCCGCTTCCACGAGACGATCCCCACGAGCTGCTTCGGAGACTCCGACAATCATCACTGCCAGCGTGTTCCTGGGTCGGCGCTCCGATGGATCCGCGGCATGGACCGCGTCGAGACGCGCCTAGCAGATACAGACACCCACACTGAACACACACCGAGAAAAGACTGGAAACGATCGACTTTTGTTCATTGGACACATGAAAGATGACCATTAAACTACGCCATCCGGTCACTGCTGTGCGCTGAGTGCGCGCCGGACCTCTGTTTGGATGGCCTCACTCATGATTGCCGTGGTCGCCTTGCCACCAAGGTCCCCCGTCCTGATCTCCAGCCCGCCATCTTTCTTCGAGTCGAGCACCTTCGCGATTGCCTCTTCGATGGCATCCGCCTCGCGATGCATGTTGAACGAATACCGCAACATCATCGCCAGACTTAGCACCTGAGCCACAGGATTTGCAAGACCTTTTCCTGAAATGTCTGGTGCCGACCCATGCACAGGCTCGTAAAGACCAATCACTCCGCCGACACTATTCTGCCCGACATTGGTGCCTGGGGCGCCCGCAAGACTTGCACTGGGTAGCAAGCCGAGACTTCCCGTCAAGCCTCCCGATTCATCGGAAAGGATATCGCCAAATGTGTTGTCGGTCACAATCACTCCATTGAAGGCGGTTGGCTTGGTGATGAACAGCATCGCTAGGGAATCGGCCAACTGGTGTTGCAGCTTCACTGTAGGGAACTCTTTTTCGAACACCTCGGTCACGACTCGGCGCCATACTCGCGAGCTGGCGAGCACGTTGGCCTTGTCAGCGCTGAATACTGGCCTGGGAGGATCCGTTTGCAGTGCGAGTGCGCCTGCGACACGAGCAACACGCTCGATTTCCGGTCTTGAGTACTCCCACGGATCGCAACCATAATCGGCTTCCTCGATCTTGTTCCCGTAATACGCCCCGCCGCAGTTCTCTCGGATCAGCATGAAATCTACGCCCTCAATGACCTCGCGCTTGATAGGGGACCAGTCGACCATGGTTTGGGAAGCAAATTTGCAGGGTCGAAGATTGGCGAAAATCTGCATCCTCTTTCGAATCCGAAGCAGGCCGCTTTCTGGATTCGGCTGCGCTGTCCCCCATTCGGGACCTCCTGCGGAACCGAAGAACACGGCATCGACACTCTCGCACTTTCGAAGTACATCTGCTGTGACGGAATCTTTGTGCTTATCGAGTGAGCAGCCACCGCAGAGATCGAAATCTCGCTCGAATCGAGCTCCCGTGGCCTCTTCCACAATATCGAGAACTTTCAATGCTTCAGTGACGACTTCAGGGCCGACATGGTCACCTGGTAGGACCAATATCTTGCCATGCGTGGCCGGAGGGTTCACCGTAGAACCATTAACATTGTTTGCAGGCATTTTTGTTTTGCTGGAATTGAAATATGACTGCAATGACGACCGACGAAGCTTAGTCTGTGTGATACAGTGGCTGAAGAGGAACTGAATTGCTGAAGATGCAATCCAACCAGAACACCCCGCCTCCGTCTTCGGCGACCGGCTACGCAACTTTCGCAGCAATTATTGCCGAGGTCGGTACAATTATACGCATGAGCAACGTGAGGTGTTTGCCATGCCTCTTTATCATGCGACCATCGCCTGAACAGCGGGTTTCTGCTCCACAGGCTGGAATGCGTGGCTTGGCGGGTCTCCGAATGTTACCGACCGCGACAGCTCCTGGAGTCCAGCAACGACCTCCGCACGTCCATTGAACGAGTATTGAGAGCCGCGACCAATCGTCTCATCCATGTGATCGTATCCTTGTCGCAGCCAGTGCAGGACCAAGGCATCCAAGTGGAGCGTTTGTTGCATCCAGTCGAAGACGGCTGCGAACTTGTCCCATGGACCAATGGAGACATGGCGCAGGGTCAATGCTCTCAGAGAGTCCTGATGCCGCGCCAGGAAAGCGCAGAGATCCTGCTGTCTCAAGATGGCTCCAGTCAAGTGAATCTCTTCTAGTGCACTAGCAGTGAAGACGCCCAGAATGCTTGGTGGTAGAAAAGATTTCTGAACTCTGCAGCAGTGTTCACTGAACTCCAGGCTCAACTTCCGCAGTAGAGGCATTGAACGTGTGATTTCTGCCATTGTGATGATGTCCTGCAGCGTCAAATTGTGCACGCATCCCAGGCTCACGGCGAGCGACTCCAGTTGTGACGAGGCTGAGCTGAGCGATTTGACGCTTCTCGCAATACGAGTCAGTGAACCGTGGCTCAGGGGAGCTTTCTTGTCAGACAGGCAGAGTGTGCGTACTGGAAACTGCGCCTGAGCGATGGCAGACAAGAGTAGCGAAGCAGTCTCGCCATTGTCGTCCGGAGAGCGACCAAGCAACAGGAATTCGTTCTTGATGCTTGACTTTCCGGTGCTGCTCAGATGCTCCACGAGTTGACGGAAGCCGTAAGATACGGGCGAGAAGTGAGAGTGTGTGCAAACTTTGAGCTCCGGAATGACTCCAATACGGGCGAGATTGGCGAGCGATCCTGCAAGCATCGCCACGTCCGACCGGCCACTGAACTCTCCCTCAGGTTCTGAGTCCCATGAGCTCCAGATTGTTCGCTCGCAGTCATCCTGGACACAGGTGGCCACACCATGGGCAGTTGAACGGACGATCGAAGGCGACACGTTGGTCACCACGAATTCGATCGTTTTCAGCTTGCGGCATAACCTTTGACTCCCGGTAATGTTGAGCAATGCTTCGAAAGATGCCTTCGTGACCAGCTGCCTTCGGTGGGTGAAATATCGTTGGACGAAGATCTTGTCCACGTTCTTGGCGACTTCAGTCGATGTAAGGCGCAGCGCCAGCAAATCCGATCCCTCGGTGGCTGCAGCAATGGCCTCGATCAGCTCCGGTGGCAGTTGCAGGAATGTTGAGCCCATGTTCTCCATGACTGTTGATGGAACTTGCGTTTCTCTTGTCGGGATACAGGTTTGGCAATGGATGAGGAGCGTAAAATATCCAAACAGCAGGCAGCAAGCAAAAATATCTGAGCAGACTCAGCAGTGCGAGATCAACAATGTCACCCCTGGAAAAAAGCGCGTCGTGCAAGCGCTCGGGTTAGTGCTTACTAGGCGCTGTCCCCGGGACCCGTCGCTTGCACAACCAGCTACAGCGCTGTTAGTCACTCGAGGAGAAGGACGCTTGATACCGTACCGGACTCTTCTAGACTCGTCAGGGAAGCAGATCCGCGCGACCTCCAGTCCGCGACACGTCCTGCAATCATCATGCCTCGCAGGAAAAGGTCACCAGCTTGGCTGCTTCCCGTAATAACCGACACCGTCACTCCACAGCTCGGGTACGCACCGCCACTTCCATCGATGATGCTGTCGAATGCCTGAGAACTAAATGCCGCAGCAACGCGGTCAGCCGGATGCCACTCCGAGACAGCCACTGCACAGTCGAGACGTGGACGAGTGTTCGCATGAACTTTGCTGTACGAACAGCTGGGATTCTTCGTCGCTGATCACACAGCGCGTAATCTCGTGCATCCAACCACGACACGCACCGCAGAATCGTTTGAAGTCGCTGTCGCAGTGTCGTCAATCCTGGCCTCACATCTTCCGCTTCGCCCGAGACAAGCGCTAGTCGGCATATGAAGGTGTCCAACCAGGGACCCCAGTGAACACAAAGATCCTCACAGCAGTGGCAGGGTGACAAGAGTACATCTCTTGGCGACCTTACGCGTGAGGCTGCCTCGTCACCTTATGTGGTCGCTCTACGAGCACCTCGTGATTGCCGATTCAAGGGCTCTTTTCTGGTCATCATCGGCAGACCGTACGTTGTTCGACGCTCATCTGCTCGCCAGCTCTCGGGATCTGACGGTTCTCCTTTTCACGGAGTATTTGCCGACAGATTGAATAAAGATTTGACCTGTCCAACGAGAGCTTCTCTTCACGCGTCTGGGGAATTCGATCTTAGCTTAAAGCTGCACCGTCTACGCTGAAGTGGGCGATCATGAAGAGTAGTCAATCGAAAATGCCGAAAGCCACTCAGAGCAAATACAACCATGTCCGAGCCTTGCTAGTCGCGGGGGGCACGCGGCATAACGCGCATAGTGCCATTCCGGCCAGAGATTTCAGTGGCTTGTGTTCTTCCCTGAAGCACTCGACGCTTTGCCATTCATTGGTGTGGCGGAATTCGAATTGCCTGGAGCTAGTCTTTGACGGCCTACGCAAATCACACGCTACCATGCTCCGTTCTTGGTGTCAAAACCTGAGTGAAGTGGCTGAGGACGATTGGTCGCAAGGCTCTTGTCGGGCTTCGGTACAGTACGCGCGCGTCTGCTGGGAGCGCGAGCTTGTGCGGAATGTGAACACAGCTAATAACGAACAACACCGTCGACTCCCAATGTTCGCGTTATCAACCAGATTCGAAGAAGGTGCGACCAAGTGGTCCCGAGTTTGACGTGAACATCTTCAACGCGAAGGTATGCCACGTACTACGCTCGATGTACCTTGCAAGATGCCTGGTCTTCGTGAAGGAAGGTGATACTGACCGCTTTGTCGATGTGATCAGCTTCACAACCCTCGACTCCTGATGAGCTTCTCCGTAGGAGGCCACACAACGGGCTCTTGGCCAAATTACCGTCCAGGTTTCAGGGCCTGGCTCAGCAACAACCGAAGAATCGGCGTTCTGGGACCGAGTGCTGTAGTCAGAGATCGTGTACAATATCGCGATCGCGCGCTACCGCGGACATTCTGCCGATTTCAGCAATTGGAGTGTCTGGTGAGGACGGAAATTGTTCACATCGGGATGCACCTAAGAGATTAGCAGACGACAGCCAGTGCTTGTCTCATCTGCTTCGCGCTTCACGTTCGCAGAAAGCGGCAATCTCGTCTGAAGATTTCACAGCCACTTGTGGCAAGCTGCCCGATCGGCCGAGAGCACATGTCCAAAACGTAAAGGCTGACTCGCTACCTACGGCTATCGTCTATGGGCTATGCAGAGCCAAGCTATCCTTCGCTCAGCTGGCTTGCCGGCCATGACGAGGATTCAACAGCTGCCGTTGGCATCAAGGCCCCCCTCCACTGTTGCCGCATTACGGACCAACGCATAAGAACTGAGTAACCCTTACTTTGCGGCGCAACAATCGACTCCACATCGTGTGGCAGAGTGTTTTCGTATGGGACAAAAAATAGTGCATCCTGCATACACGGCATGTGGCTATGCCCAAGATGGCATTGGAAAGAGAGCGCGTGCCCAGTTTCGTCAAATCACTCTCAACGTCGACCGAGATCTGAGACCCGCCAGGCCGAGACATGTGACGACGTCTTCAGAAGAGCTAGTTACGATGGCTGTCCACGTGTTCTCGAGAGGGCTGACCCCCGGTACATGCCCCTAGCCATGCGAACGAACCGCAATGTGGCTTTCGAGAGCCCAAATTTGCCTTTTACCAACAAAGGACTGCAGCAGTCTTCTTGCAAACGTTACATGGCGTGCATAGAGTAGTCTGCCGACTCATCACCCGCAAGCCGACCGATTCCCCCGCGATCCAGTACGGATTCTGGAAATGTCTTGGAACAGTCAGCGGTCTCCTTGCCTAGCAGCAACATTCTTCAAGCGGGCATGGGTTTTGGAACGGCCCCCGGCGACGGCTGCTGTTAGACCAAGCCTAAGGAAGCCAAGCACGTGTCAATATTCGCCATGGTCTTGGACGGTGCGGCTCCAGCAGAGTGTTACGGTTGAACGGAGGCCTCAAGTTTGGAACCTGTCCCTCGGCACCAGACTATACTCTGTGTAGTTATTGCCACGAGGCAATTTGGTCTTCGGCGAACTCGGGCTCTGCTTGGAACGGCCGTAGAAACGACCGATACGAGCCACAGCGAGCTGCAACTGCCATCTAGGAAATGTTGTACGGTAGCCCGAGAGCATGTGAAAATTTCGCCGTGTGCTCCTGGTCTCTGGACATCGGGTCAGACGACTACATGCCTCCCATGAGATCATCATCTGGCCAGAGCGCTTTAGACCCGTGCTGACTTGGCTGTCATACAGGTTGTGCTGTGCCGCTGGACAACGCCGCATCGTTTTCGTACGTCTGCAACTCGGAACAAACCCCGAGGTGGCCTTTGGGAAGAGCGGCAAGGACGGAGACACGCAGGTGAGGCGCTGTCAGCCTGTCACATCGTACAGCACCCTGACTGACATCTTCTCGTGATTGGCCTTGCGAGGCTGCATACTGATCTGTCTCATGGGTAAGTCGTACAGCTGCCCATGTTCGAAATCATCACTAAGGGTTCTGCACACTGGCAAAGGTCAAGCCCTGAGGGTGCGCATGCACACGTCGCACATCATGACAAGGCTGAAGCATTGCAGAAGTTTGCGCAAGAGTCAGAAGTAAAAATTCACGCAAGCGTCAGGAGCCCAGGACCACGCAAGAGCGAGAAGTCAAGGTCGTCTGTAAAATTCGACATGGCTGGCCCCGCCGTTTGTGGCTGGTGATACTAACTAGGGCAAAGAGCTTGATGATCGCGACCGTGGCTGCTGTGCCGACAGTTGTCTCAACATCTGTCTCGATGAACCTGGAACGAACGCATACGCGCGGTGATGCCCAAGGACAAGAAAATTTTCGTTGTCGAAAACACATCTGCGGAACATGCGGAAGTGATTGCATTGCGCAGCCAGGCGTCTCGGATCCTCAAGCCATGCAACATGTGTTGTACCTTTTGTCTCACAAAAGCGAAAGTTTGCAAGCGAGGGCTCAGAGAATAGCTGCTGGTTGCGGTTCTCATCACAGACATGCGTGAACTTCGCAACGCAACCCAGTCAGCACGACAAAAAGAAGCGGCCGCATCCAAGAGGCTCGCCCTATTCTTACCCACCCGGCACTTCGCGAGCGGATCGCACGGCAGCTGACTCCTGCAGGTGGCACAGACTCACAGTACAGCATGCTTACAACTTTTTCTTCAGCACCAGAGACAAGGTGTTTCAATGGCGCGGTGGCACTACGAAGGCGCAGTTACTCGGTGAGCGTCACGCTTGCCGGGGACGCGGGCATTCGGGACATCGACGATGTGATGATTCAGGCAGATCCTGGGTTCTCCAGTGATGAACCACCAAGTCCCAGAGGATTGGGTGAACTGAGACTTCTGCGGCTCCCACTTGTCCCGTATGGAGAGGCCAAGAAATCCATCACGGTGTGGGTTCGGGGCATTTGTTGGAGAAATCCTCCGCAATGCTACTGCCTGATCCCATGCGTCAATGGCAACTGCCGTTTCGCAAGTCGCCATCTAGGAGGTCTGGTGATTGCTGCAAACCTCGGCCAACGGTAGGTGATCGTTGTCCTGTCCTCATAGGCATGGCGGTGTGAGTGGCTTGCTCTTCTTCTGCGCAGCAAATCCATCCTGCAACATGATTTCTACCCAGGCAGATTGATGAAGATGTAAGCTTAACATTGGACGCCGTGGGCTCAGTGCGAAGTCGTCGTCGAGCTCTCAGTTGACACCACTCCGGTATCTGACAAGTCTAGCAGTTGTCACCGGAGGAGAGGGCAAAGTCCATCTTCTTCGCAGAGGATTCTCGAATAGACGAACGACGGCACTCTGTCTATTGCGCTCGAGACCCAGCCCTGCTGCTCCTGGCATCGTTTTTCTGCATCATCCTTCTCGTGCGAAGTCGCAAAGGATAAACATGCGAAGCATCCCGCAGGACGTGAGGCGAGCCCAAGTCGACGTTCGCCTCACTTCAGGTCGCCTTACTACGCAGATTCTCCGCAAATGGGCGCGAGAACAAGGGTTCCGGATAGTATGCTGATGAGTCAGGAACGTTTGTTGTCAAATTTGACTGCGATCCGCCTTCGCGTCTACCAGAACGGAAGGCCACAGCGCGTCTCGTTGTGGTGATCAATTTCTATGCCCCGTGACTCGGCCGCCAGCTGTTGGTGAAGGATTCCACCTGATTGAGAGCAATATACCACGATAACTTTCAAACTCTCGGTCTTTGTACTTCCATGCAGCAAAACTTCAACATCGCGCAGGAGATTCCGGATCTTGACTTCCATGCCATCTTTGCCGCGTCCCCTTCGTTCTAAAAGACTTGATAGAACGTGGGTCTCGGTAATTCCACAGCTGTTGCGAAAATGACGCTGCGATTCCTCTACGACCCTCTCTCTTTCTGCGCTTAAGCTCTCAACCGAGCTCCGTGCTCTCCTTCAACACAACGACATTTGTCGTCACTCGCTCGCATTCCAGCAGACATTGACTTTAGATCAGCGCCACCGTAGATGCATCTCGCTCGCTGCCATTGGCAAGAACTTGCACTATCGTAGGCGGAGGAGTAGTATTTGTCAATGACCCACGATTCGACCCCGCGTTGCCCACTTAAGCGGAGGCCGTTTTGTTTCTAGAAGAGCAGCGAGATGGGGAGGTATAAGTATTCACTCAAGGACAGCTTTGTAACCATCCAGGTCCTCATATCAGTAATCAAGCAGCCAATCAAACTGAACTCACGACATATTAACTTTATTGCACCATGTCTACTGGAAGCTGTGCCTGCGGTGCCATTGGCATTAAGACCACTGGAGATGTTCAAGTAAAGGCCCTGTGCCATTGTGCCGACTGCAAGAAGGTAAGTGATTCGTACAATAAATCATTGCAGCTTTTCATTGACGGAGCTTTGTTAGATCACTGGTTCCACATACTCGACCAACATTGTTGTTCCCGGTGTCGAAGTGACTAAGGGCTCCACGAAGAAATGGACGAAGACAGCCGATTCTGGTAATCCTATCACCTCTCACATTTGCGCCGAGTGTGGTACGACACTGTACAGGGAGGGACCGACTTTTGGAGATGCCAAGGTGATCAAGGTTGGAGTATTGGATGGTAATGCTCTTGAGCAGGCTACACCAGGTGTTGAGCTGTACACCAAGGACAGAGTCAGCTGGGTGTCTGCTGTCAGCGGTGCTGGACAGAAGGTTGGTATGCCTGATAGCGCGGACGCATAGATGGAAGTGTGAATCGAGAGGTCGGAGGCGATCGGAAATGGAACAGGAATTTGGATAGACGTGAATGATAAAGATATCATTCCAGCAAAGGTCCCATTGCTGTGCTTCGAATCTTTCTTCTTCGCTTCGAAGGATCTAATGAGTAGTCTGCTAGACAGACTTACTGCGCGGTCAGCGTGGGATCAGGTTTCGCCGCAGCATTCGCCCAGTTGCGTGCACAGATACCGATGGGCAGCACATTTTCGGTTTTGCTTGCTCGTGTTGCTCGCTTGGCAGATAATACAGTATCGCCAGTGTTTCGGCATCGGTTGGCGCACGTCTAGCAATCGGCGGAGGATATTGGGTGCGCTGAACAAGCCATGGCTCGCAGAGCTATACATCGAAATAAAGCCGCTGGCGACAATGCGGCTCGCAGAGAGCTGGAGCAGAGTTCTTGTAATCCGGAACCGAACCGGGCGGCGTTTTGACATGCTGTACCTTATCGCATAGCGCAGTCTCCCCAAAGCGGTCTGCGATCAGTCTTCTTCGGAGCTTTCTTCGGGTTCGCGGACGGTGTCCTTGAGCGTCTGGAAGACAGTAAGTCACACAGTGTAGCAAGAATAAGTAGCGGGGCTGCGTACGTCTCTGAGTCTCATCTTCAGCTCGTCGTGCTTCTTCGCGTGCACTAGAATATGCTCGTCGTCGATTTCTTCGATGACGAAGCTGTGTTGGTTCTGCTGATCGAGTCTCATGATGATGGCTTTGATGGACGGGTCGCACTGGACGAGCACTCCTAGAAGGTTTGTTGGCACCACGGCGGCAACTTCGCGGCAGTGTTGCAGCTTCTCTCACCTGCCATAGCACGAGGCATCGTGGTAGTTGTGTATCTGACGTTGTGTTGTTGGTACAGGCATGATGGATTCGTGATGATTCGACGCAAGACATACCCCGGCGATAGATGGCGCAAAGCTTGGACGCGTATCAAACTCAAATGTTCCAACTGCGCCTGCGAGACGTGTGAGATTCTCCGGACAACTCACCTGCCACGTTCTTCACTTGCCCTCACCCCGCATGCAGAAAGACATCATCGCCGCCCACGCAACGATGGACATTCCCCTTGGCAGCGTTTCGCAGACTTGACAAGATCAATATCCTGACCGGATGACGCGGCAAGCACACGCGACTCGGGGCTGAGGGCGACGACTTCCGTCAAAGCGACCTCATTTGCCAAACCACAGAGAGAGGCCTAGAACTTGCTCCTTTCACCCACTCCGCCAACGGAACATAGACCTTTCACCAAACCGTTCGACGACCGCGGCGATACTCCTCTGCTCACCTCCCGCCATGGATACGACTTCCAGGCTACTCCTGGCGACATGCCTGCTACCATTCGTCGTTGGACAATCGAATAATGATGGCGAAGACCTGTCGAACAGCATCTATGGTACCTCCACGTCAACGTCAGCCAGCACAGCATCATCAACGTCGGCAGCCCAGCCGACTGAAAGCAACGAGGGCCAACGAGAAAGCGACATGGACAGCCTCGTCAACTATTATTTCGTCTTCCTCGCCTTGATCGTCATTCTCGTTGGCATCGGCGCCTTCTTCGTCTACAGGCGCAAGCGCAAAATCGCACTGCTCTATCAAAACGGCCAAGCAGGTGCTCTGCAACAGGACGTCGGCGCCTGGGACCCCTCGCGCGCAAGAAGGAGGTACTGGCAAGGGAGGTGGAGATCAACAGATGTCACGCATAGAGAGGAGGGGTTAAATGAGCATGGAGAAGCGCCACCACCATACATGCCAAAAGAGACACGAGACGAGGAGCAGGGACTTCCGATGCGGAATCACAACGATAATAACAACCTTGCGGTACCACTTCAAACTCTGTCGAGGGAGCAGGCGGGGCTTAAGCCGCCCGAGTACGATTATGCTGTGACGGAGCATTATGCCCGACCAAATGCGACAGGGTCGACGAGCTCGTCACGGCAACCGGCAGCGGAGTCATGGAGTCAGCAGCAGCAGCATCAACGATGATTGCAGGTGGCATTGGGGGAGCGTTTCGGCATAAAAACTAGAGCGGATGTTTTGTGATTGTTTTAACAGCGAGCGAGCGACACAGCGTTCATTGCAGCGAGGAGTTGGTGGTTCAACATCGTTTTTGGGATACATATTAGGACAGCGAGACACTGCTCGCCGGAAGGCACTGTAATTCTAAGACAGATGCTGACATGAGATGGAAATTACGGTCGTTGCCGGCTTGTGCAAGACTTGATACCGGACCCTGAAATGACTTTGAAGGAGTGCCTGTATAATTCCAAATGCCAGATTTTCATGGCGTGTTCATTTCGTTTCTCTTATGTGATACATTCGTGCACATCATAACCACGTCCTGCGCCTACCACGGCACAACTCGAACTTCACCAGTCTGATCATCCATCTCGGTACACGTGCCACTCTCGCCATCTCTGCCCAGCAAAGACAACCGAACGGCATTCTTTGCCCCATCTTCAATCTTTCCCGGCGCAAAACTTCCTCCTTGACCAAAATTGTTCAGAGCGGTTGCCTGCATGGAGCACCAATATTAGCAAACCGTTCCCTCCCTTCACAAAAGTAGCAAGAGCAAAGACGAAGCGGAACTCACTCTAAACCCCGGCGCACAAGCATTAATTTTCATCTTAGGATACTGATGATAATAAACCAACATGATCATATTCAACGCCGCTTGACTCGCTGCATACGCTGGCCATTTCCTAGGATCATGCGTCGTCTGCCGTGTCAAACTGCCTAAGCCTGTAGACATAATGACGATCCTCGGGTTGTCGGATTTCTGTAAAAGTGGAATAAATGTCTCGACGGATTGAGCTGTGCCGGCGACATTTGTGTCACATGCAGTCTTGATCAGTTGACTGATGGGAGTTTTATCGACGGGCATATAGGATTCTGGGGCGATACCGGCGTTTGCGTGAAGGATGTCGAGTTTGCCATATTTTTGTTTTATGATTTCGAAGGCTGAAGTGAGGGAGGAGAGAGAGAGAGGTGATGTCGAGGGGGATGGTTGAGCAGTCTGTGAAATTGAGGTTGTGAAGTTTTTGAGCTGCGGCTGCGCCTTTGGTTGCATCGCGGAAGCCGATGATGATGTGGAAGCGGTTGAGAAGGAGGAGGGCTTCGGCGATTTCGAAGCCTAGGCCTGTGTTGCCGCCGGTGATGAGGACGATTTCTTTGGTGGTGGGTGTGGCCATTGTGAAGGTCTGAGTGTATTCGCATCAATCTGGATCGCTTATGTCGGAGCAAAGAGATGTGGGGATCAAGTACGCTGGGGCTCTGAGCACCAGGAACATAGATTTATAGACCTACTGGAGTTTCTGCTCACATGTGACGGCAGCAAGTGGTATGGGGGCTAAGCTGCAGTAAGTCCGTGAACGAGTTCCTGCTACTTACTTTGCGAGAGCACATTTCGAGTTCTCGGACATACAGCCTCCGATCTCCATTGCGAACATGTCGATCTTGGGACGCCTGGTGTAACATTAGAGCAGGTCGAGATCGGGATCGTGGAGATGGTTTGTCTTGATGGTGGACAACTGATTGTCAGCTTGATTCTTGACGCATGGCGCAGATTGTGTAGCACTGGGCTCTTTGTCACGCCGAGCGGCGCTCGATAGCAGTTGGAGGCGTTGGACGTGAGCGAGGAGTCGTCCTGGGAAGAGCCAGAACCCAGGCGCCAGTCATCCCAAATGGACGGTCCGAGGGCCCGTGCAGGGAGTCGTGGGTCAAACAATTGATTAAATTGTGGCTGTACCTCCACAGCTCTCTGGCATCAAGCCACAGGTGACGAATGTCGGGATGGCACTGGAAAGTGGGTGTGAGGCATGCCGCGTGAAGACGGGGGACGTGCTGCTGGTCGTGGTATAGGGCTACGGCCCTGCAGATACGGCGACCGCGGGCGTGGGAAGATGATGTGCGCGCGATCGTCGTGGTGGGCCGCGTAAGTAATGGAGGTCAATGCCGTTGCGGTGATGAACGCGGCCCTGTTTCTGGCTCGTTTGGAGGTGGGAAGCTCTCGACAGCACAGCCTCTTGTATCGCCAGGCTTGCTGCCACCAGCTCGTGCTGCACCTCCCAACGCTCTTTTAATCTACCAACTCCTCCTCCCGCCTCTCCCTCTTCTCCCCACGCCGTGATTGCATTTCTACTCCACACCTCCAACCAGGGCCATTGCGCCGACAACAAGCTGGCCCGGACAGCTGCCAGCCACCATCCCTCACAGCCACGCTTCCGAGGACAGCGAAGCTCAGCGAGTTCAGCGTGCATTGCCTGTTCACCCGCCGTCACTGATCCGCGGATATTCCGCCGCAATGGAGGGCACTGCGAGAGGCAACGAGGAGCTGAAGGCGCAAGGCGTCGTGGAAGCAGCTCGTGACCCTAGCAGCAGCGTCAATGCTGCAGACGCGGAAAAGGCGCTCAAAGACCACGCGCAGGCCGGAGGCGCCGCTGCTTTCGAATTCGACCCCGACGCAAGCCCAGAGGAGAAGGCTGCTCAGGCCAAGGCAGTGAGTGCTCGTCAGTGTTGCGGTTTTGGCAAAGCGGAACTGACCGCCCACGTCCACAGCGAGCAGGACCACGTATACATCGAAAGCACCAGACTGCTGCCTTGGTGACCGACACCGATGATGGCTACGAGAACCCCGATCTTCCACCGCCGAGCAAAGAGGGCGCCATTTCGACAATACAGGATCCCGCTGTCGATGCTGCCCATGGACAGGTGAACGCAGATGATGATCAATATGCTAAAGTGGGATGGGCGCCGCGTTTTGGCAACCCGGGAGACAACGAGGATGAAGATGACACGCGAGATCACCAGACATTCTTGGAAGGCAAAATTGACGACAAGTTCTTTGGCGATTGGTACCACAACGCCGGGTTGATCATCTTTGCATGCCTCAGCTCGTGGACAATTGCTGTGCTGGGTGGAGGTCTCGGCTGGATCTTCATTCTCATGACCGTCTGCGCTACATACTACAGAACTTCACTGCGGAGGGTGCGACGGAACTTCAGAGATGACATGGTCCGACAATTGGCGAAGAACAGGCTTGAGACAGACGTGGAATCGCTGGAATGGATCAACAACTTCATGTCCAAGTTCTGGCCAATTTACGCACCCATCCTCTGTGCGAGCATCGTCGCATCCGTGGACCAGGTTCTCAGCACATCGACTCCCGCTTTCTTGGACAGCATGCGAATGAAGTTCTTCACACTCGGAACGAAGCCTCCGAGGCTGGAGCACGTCAAGACGTATCCACGCGAGGAGGAAGACGTTGTCATTATGGACTGGAAGTTCAGCTTCACACCAAACGACATCTCGGATCTGACAACGCGACAAGTCAAGAACAAGGTCAACCCCAAAGTTGTCCTGGAAGTCCGAGTTGGCAAGGCCATGATCTCAAAGGGTCTGGATGTGATTGTGGAAGACATGGCGTGCGCCGGTATCATGCGTGTCAAGATGAAGCTCATGTTGTCTTTCCCATTTGTCGAGAAGGTTGAGATTTGCTTCCTGGAGAGGCCCATGATCGACTATGTTTGCAAACCGCTCGGCGGTGACATGCTCGGATTCGACATCAATTTCGTACCAGGCTTGGAAAGCTTCATTCAGGAACAGATCCATGCCAACTTGGGACCAATGATGTATGCACCGAATGTGTTCCCTATCGAACTCGCCAAGATGCTTGCTGGAACGCCTGTCGATCAAGCCATCGGTGTCCTCCAGGTCACTTTCCACGGCGCTCAGGGCCTCAAGAATCCCGACAAGTTCTCTGGCACTCCTGATCCATATGCTACTGTATCGATTGACAACCGAGAAGTTCTCAGCAAGACCAAGACCGTTGAAAGCAATGCTAGTCCAAGATGGAATGAGACTGTGAACATTATCTTGACGAGCCTTAGGGAGCCTCTCACTCTGGGAATCTTCGACTACAACGAGTTCCGTAAAGACAAGGAACTTGGTATTGCAACATTCGACCTGGAGCAGCTCAACAACGAAACGGAGTTTATCAACCAAGACCTCGAGGTTATCGCGAACGGTAGGCCGCGCGGTCGCGTGCAATGTGACATCAAGTTCTTCCCAGTCATGGAAGGACAGAAGCTTGACGACGGCACCGAGCTACCACCGCCAGAGAGTCTTACCGGCATTGCCAAATTCACCGTTGAACAAGCAAAGGATCTCGATGGCAGCAAGTCACTCATCGGTCAGCTCAACCCATACGCCGTACTCCTTCTTAACGGCAAGGAAGTGCAGATTTCGCAGAAGTTGAAGCGCACCAACAACCCCATCTGGCCCAATGCGACCAAGGAAATGCTTATCACTGACCGTAAGAAGGCCAAGCTGGGGCTGATCATCAAGGACGACCGCGATCTGGCCGCTGATCCGATTCTTGCAACCTACCAAATCAAGCTTGATGACATGCTCACCCTCACCAACAAAGGTCAAGAGTGGTACAACTTGGCCGGGGCCAAGACAGGTCGCGCGAAGATGAGATTGCAGTGGAAGCCAGTGGCCTTGAAGGGCGGCTCCGCTGGTGGCAACGGCTACATCGATCCCATCGGCGTGATGCGCTTCCACTTCCAAAATGCGCAAGGTCTCAAGAACCTTGATACAGTCGGCAAATCTGATCCGTACGCGCGAGTTCTTCTGTCTGGTATCCAAAAGGGTCGGACTGTTACGTTCAAGAACAACCTCAACCCTGAGTGGGACGAGGTGTTTTACGTGCCGGTTCACTCCACTCGCGAGAAACTCGTCGTCGAAGTCATGGACGAAGAGAATGTCGGGAAAGACCAGACCATGGGACAGATGGAGATCGAGACTTCTGACTACATCCGCCAGACTGAGACTGGCGAGTACGCCATCCATGACAGCAAGAACGAAGTCATATCTGCACCACTCCGCATCGGCCACGGTCAACCAAAGGGCACTTTGAACTTCACTGTTGCATTCTACCCGACACTGAATGTGGCCGACCCAGAAGAAGAAGAGCCAGTTGATGGAGAGAACGGCGTCGACGGCGAACGAAAGAGCACCGATGCGGGCAGCACAAACGGCAGCGCTACGAAGGTCAAGTCAGGAGCGAGCTCCGAAATGCGCGAGGCCCTTGCACAAAACGAGAATGAGCAAACTGAGACCGAGGAAGTCAAGCAGATAGAAGTGCCGAAGATCAAGATTGGCGTTGACGATCTCGTCAACTATGGTAAGATTGAATACTCATGCAACCTGAACATGCTTGTGCTAACGATGCTGCAGAATCTGGACTTGTTGTTTTCACGATTCACGAAAGCGAGCTTGCACACACCGGTTCCTATCTTCAAGTCCTGATGGATGATATGAAGTATCCCGCATGGCAGAGTCACAAAGTGAAGACCAAACACCACTCATTCAACGAGACTGGAGATGCCATGGTTCGAGAACTGGATCTCTCTCGTATCACACTGCGGCTTGTCCAGGACCTTGACATCAAGCACGACAAGGACGACGATATCAAGGCAAAGGTAGCAGGACCCACAATTGACACTCTCAAGCGAAGTTTGTATACCCCACAGGTCATTGCTTTGAAGGACGAGCACGGCCATGAGAGCAGGATCAAGGTCTCGATGAGATATCTGCCCGTCAAGATGCAGCTCGACCCTAGCGAGTCATTCAACAACCAAGGAAACCTTCGTATTGAAGTCCTTGATGCTGCCGACCTTCCAGCAGCTGATCGCAATGGCCTGTCGGATCCATTCTGCAAATTCGTGCTCAACGGCAAGGAAGTCTACAAGACTGAGAAGCAGAAGAAGACACTCCACCCGGCTTGGAACGAATACTTCGAGGTTCCTGTCATCAGCAGAACAGCGGCGAAATTCCAGGTCGACGTTTATGATTGGGACTTCGGTGACAAGGACGACTTTCTCGGCGCCGCGAAGATCGATCTGAATGTTCTCCAGCCATTCCAGGCACAAGAAGTGTCACTCCCGCTCGACGGGAAGAGTGGTGCGATCAGATTGAAGATGCTCTTCAAACCTGATTACATCACAAGGTCACGACAAGGGTCTTCTACGTTTAGCGGTACTTTCGCTGCACCCGGGAAAATCATTGGCGCGCCCGTCAAAGGCGTTGGCAAGGTTGGTAGCGCGGTCGGTGGAGGCATATTCCGTGGTGCAACGTTCGTGGGTCGCGGATTCAAGCGCAGAACCGTCAGCGGGGAGAAGGATGCGTCGGAAGAGCCAACAGGTGAGCTCCGCCCGACCAGCATGGAGTCGCAACCCGACGGTGCCAGCAGACCGACCACTGCTGCAAACGGCGGCTATGCCAACGGCAGCGCAATTGATGGCGCTTCTGGTAAAGATTCGCTGCAAGCACCACGCACGCCCGCCAGTCACCAGCGACAGGCAAGCTTTGGAGCTCAATCAATAAGCCCGGCTGCCAATGGAGAAGTCGGAACTGCCAAGATCAGCGTCGTCAGTGCTTCTGGCTTCCCTGAGGATACCAAGCTCGAGGTGCACGTTTACCAAGGAAGCAAAGAGATCATCAAGACCAAGGCCATCAAGTCGAAAACTGGTGAGGCTTCTTGGGAAGACAGGGAGAAGACGATCGAATGCAACGCCGCGTCTCCTTTCAAAATCGAAGTGAAGAATGACAAGGTCTTCAACGATGAGAAGCTCGGTGAGAACACGTTCTTCATCAACGACTCGGCCAGCGGTGGCGAGCGCGAAGTGAGATGTGGTGCTGGTGTCGTGATCATTCGAACATCATTCATCCCAGCCGATGCTGGTTCTGTGGCGCACAGTCATCTGTCACCAACAGGCAAAAAGGGTCTTGGAAAACTCCTCGGTCGTTCGTCGACGCGAGAGCGCAGCGTCACACCTTCGGGATAGTTTTCCGAGGGTCCAGCAGCTCTGCGACAGGACAGTCTCGCCAAGATTGATGAGCCTGACGCAGGACGCAGATCGAGCTTGAAGCGCAACTTTACAACGCGAGGCCAGAAGGTGAAGGCGAAGACAATGACGCTGTTGCCTAAGAGTGGTTCGAAGCATTCGCTAAATGCGTTTCGGCATGATAGCATGTCTCCGTCAGTGAGGAATGCGAGTACGTGGAGTATCAATGAAGATGGACCTAGTCCGAGGTCGCTGTCTCCATCTTCGAATGTCCGCGATGGGTCTACGATCAAGGGAAAGAGGGCGGTGTAAAGGAGGAAATTGTTTACTGTCAATGTTCTGGTTTCTCTTTGCTTCACTTCACCTAGGCAAGCAGCAGACCTACGTGTGAAAGAGAGGATGCTTATGAGAGCAGGTTCTCTCCTATGTTCTGAACTTTCCTGTTTTTGATAATGTGTTCCTTGTCGATGGATGGAAGTTTGGGTGGGTACATGGTGGTGACGAGTGAGTGTATTATGGACAAATTCATACAGTGGCGGAAACAAAAGTGGTTTTGTTCATTTCTGTTGAATGCAAGCTACTGCTGGGTATCTTCTCATGTCTCGTGTCTCTCGTGCTATCGCATGTCCTGCATGTCTCGTAGCTCTCTCGTGTCATCTCTCGTTAACGGTGTCATGTCTCGCATCTCGTGCATCTCGTAACCATTTCATGTCTCGCTTCTCACTTATGCATCTCGTACCCATGTCAAAACTCTCGTACAATCATCATATCATTCATCGCCTTGCAGTCAGTAGTGCTTCGCGGAAGCGTAGACTTTGCCACCCGCCATGATTGGCCCTCCCATCTCGTGCTCATCATCGTCGTCGTCAGTCTCGTCAATCTCCTCCTCATCATCATCTGTCATCTCTGCGTCGTCGTCGAGACCTGTCGTACTCTCGTCTGCTCTCGCCGCACCTGCGACCGCATCGTCTGTAGCTGGCTCGTCATCTTTCTCAATGGATGGCAAAATGACCGCTGGGACGAAAAGTGGTAGGCCCCCAGCACCAGTCTTGGGTTTTGGGAGTGGTGGTGGGTTGACGAAGAGCGGCAAGCGGGCGACGGCATCGTCTCTCTTCTCGAGGCGAGAGTCTGCTGGTGGAGTGGGAAGCGATGGCTCGGTAGGTGATGGGTTGAGGAGAGACGCAATCGTGATCTTGCTATTGCCGCGGCGGGATGGTTGTGGTGTGATAGGGCCATGGCGGAGCAAGAGGAGGGCATCGGCGGCATCGGTCTCGGCGGTCGTGTACTGGCGAGGAAGAGGGGAGGAGAATGGTGTGGTGTCTCTGCCAGACGAGAAAATGTTGCGGCGACCTGAGGGCGAAGCGGTTGGCTTGGGTGGCCGTGGGCCGTGGAGAGCCTTGAGACGCGGCAGCTTCTTTGGTGGTGCCGGGGTGGTGATGTCGTCCTCGTCGTCGCTCGCTCTGCGCTTCTTGCTTGGCCGAGTGGCCGCGCCGGTTGGAGCCTGGTTGGCCTGCGATTCCGCCCACGCCGCGAAGTTGCCGCCAGCATCGTTCGCCGTCTCACCCTGCCGTGGATCGTTGATGAGGAATTCAACGGGCGGCATTTGCTGCATGCTGCCATTGTTGAATTCGCCGTCGATCCACGGCAGGATGTTGTCGATCACGAAGTCGACTGGGCGAGCGGGGCCGACGAAGTGGGTGTCGATGTGGTCGGCGTGGGCGGGCTTCACGGCGTTGGCGAGGGTGAGGAGGAGGTTCTTCTCGGCGCGGCCGACTTTGGCCGGTTGGGCGATCGCGGCGAGCGCGGCGGCAGGGTCGTTGCCAGAGTGGCGGAGAGCGGCATGGTACCTCGCCAGTCTTTCCTGAGCCGGCTGGCTGAGCTGCACCACGAAGGTGCTCTCTGGCCGCCAAAGTTTGATGCGGAGCATCTGATGGTGGAGGTGGCTCAGGAAAAACCGGCGATGGCCCTCCGCGCCATTCTTGTCGGCATTGTACTTGGCTCGCTGTTATATAATGGGTCAGTAACATGTTCAGCGATAGGAGAAAAGGGATAGGTGAAGAGGTATCAATGGGAAAAGGGCGATGAAGTGACTTGCCTGGTAGCCCTTCCGGCACTGCCAGTGCCAGACATCGTCTGGGATGGCCTTCGTGGCGGCCTTGTTGCGGCCAAAGAAATCGGAGATGACCTTTCGGCCATGTGTGGCGCGGGGGAGGGAGGTCTGCTCACTGGTGCAGTCGAGATCGGAGCAGGACCAGAGCTTCTGAGCGGCGGTGGTGGTGGCCATGGTGCTGGAGGGAGAGATGGTCGGTGGTCGAAGGGGCGAGGTATACTGGAGAAACGCCGGAGAAGAGAGAAGAGAGAAGATCTTGCCTGGCAGAATCGTGGTCTCTGTCGAGTGAGGAAACGTCGAAACCGGAGCGGAGCGAGATCAGACGGCTGGCAGTAGTGAAGAGAGATCGGAGAGTTACTGTATCGGAGTAGAAGGCTGGAGAAGGGCAGTGCGTGCAGTGAAGTCGGGTGAGTCGTCTGGTATGGAAGTGGAAGAAAGAAGAGAGGAAGTAACGAGGAAACTCGAAAATACTTATCCTCCGCGCGTGCAATTGTCAGATGGTATACTATTGTCAGCCCAGAGGTGCACTATTGTAGACAGTTAGTTATTGTGCACTCGTGAATGAGTCCTATTGTCAATGGTCATGCATGCGTGGTATGGCTCCGTTAGCAAACGCTTGGACCTCGTGCCACAATAGCATGCATTGGCCGCGACATTGTAGCTCAGGTAGCACAATCGAAAGCTCCATATGCGCCAAAATAGAAGCTCATTGTGCCCATTGCCCTGTGGAGCGCTCCATTGTGCGGAAGTGAAGGCCGGTGGCTGGTCAATGGTCGTCTCGTCTGTGCGCGACAATGGTTCCGCGTGCACGTTGATGGCAACATGATCGAGCACTCGAGCACAAGCACAAGCACAAGCGGTTCGGTAGTAGCCGCCGCAAATGTGGGCCTTTCATACAGGCGACCTCGTGGACGAATGCCTTGCTGCCTCGGGCGTGACTGATGAAGTCAGATGAGACATCGGCAGACAGCGCAAGTTCTTGTTCGGGCATAGCGATGTTGATGTATTATCGACCGCGCCCGCCTTCGAGTTTGGAAGACGCTCGCTCCAGTATCCGGGTGCGCGCATCAAGGATCTTGAGAATTTGCCCGGCCGTTTTGAGTGCAGGAACTTGTGCAGACAGCACTCGGCGCATCGAGTTGCCACGAAGCGGCGAAGTCTGAAGATCCCCAGGACATCAGATTGGTCCCTGCAAAAAGCATTGAAGGGATGCACGGTATTAGTACCATTCGACTCGATCATGAGTCCTGTTGGTCAGTCAAAGTGGTGTTGTTTGCGCGAGCTTCACTTCGACCTGCATGTGAAGTCCAGACGAACAGCTGCTAAGCGAGCCAATCACAACAAGTCCAGCTTCAACACTCACAGTATAACTCCCAGAAAGTCGCCATTGAACCTCCAGAGGGCTGAAGTACTCCGAAAGTGTTCATTTTCGACTGACATACATATGAACATGTCTCTCATCAATGCTGTACTGTCGCCACCCATGCTTCCCAAAGTTCAAACGGGTATATCGCCAGCCTTTGCCCGCTTTTCCCTCACGTAAAACGCCGTCGCTGTGTACCCATAAGCAGAACCCATAAGAAATCGAGAGCCGCCGGTATATAGATAACGTCTCTATTCCGCCTTGTTTCCATCACCCAAAAGCCTGGTCGATCCAGTTCTTGGGTTTCCGCATTTCCACCATAAACTTCCTCACACTGTCAGGTGTCTTCGCGGCCTCTCTGTCAATCGGCGACCCCACGCGCTGATCCTGGTGTTCTTCGCTGTCGTATTGGTCGCCGTCTAGACCTGCTAGTCAGCTTGCGCGCTGTTTGCGCCGTGCTCATCTCCATGCTCACTGAGAGAGTTCTCAATCGCGATCGGTTCGACAATTTGCACACTGCGTCGCTGGCCCTTGTGCTTCGATCTTGTAGCCTGAGAGATCAGTTGTGCATCAACTGCATCGCGAGCCTCCTCGGCTTCGGCTTCGATCTCTTCGGCGACGCCATCAAGAGCGACCGCGGGTGATCTGCCTTTGCCTTTGGAAGCGTTTGTGTTTTGTGATGATTTATCGCCGTCAGGGGGATTTTCTGGTGCAGTCACGAAGCGATCGGGTTCTGTAGTATCCCCACTGCTTTCTTTACCCTTTGCGCTCCTCGTGAGCCTCGATGAAGTTTCGAACCACACGTCTTTGTGCTGGCTGGGCGTCGCAGAGTCCAGATCATCGTAGGCGATCGAGTTGCTGCTTACAGTACGTGACGGTAGTTTGGGAGCGCCCTCACTTGCTCGCTGCTTGTTCTTGAAACGCGGCTCATCATGTGCCTCCTCTTTTGCATCGGTGTTGGTAAAGTTCTTGATGTCGCTCCAGAATTCGAGCTTCTTCACTTGTTGCTCAGCAGCATGTATGGCTTTATGCAGGTTCGCAGCATGCCTCGATTTGCGATCGTGTTCCTGCTGCTTCTCATCTTCGTCATGGTGGTCATGAGATTCAAGTTCATGCTGCTCATCTCGCAGCTGGTCATGTCGCGCGATCAGATCATCTAGCAACTGTCGGCGGGATGATTGAAAGAACAGGCTCTTCATGATGTCCTCCATTGACTCGCTCAAGTAGTACAGCTCATCACCGCCCCCATCTGTGAATCTCTTGATAGCACCAATCTTCTCCCGATCTACAGTCGACTTGCGGAGAGCAAGGAACAGATCTGCGATTGTGAATACTTCCATCTTGTCGACATCGAGAACGGGCTCGAGCTTTGCCCTGGTCTGTACAAGAGTGCTTGTCCGATCCTGATCATCACGCACAGTCTTTGGGTGGATGGTGAAGTAGTCCGATGTGAACTCGTGAGCTCTTTCCTGCGTACGGTGCACGGTGTCCTTTCGCCTCCTCATCCTCAGCCAGCGCCTTCGACGCACAAAACTGTGAAACCAAGGATGGTTGCCATGCCATGCAAACTTTTGTCCTTTCTTGCCGACGAACGCGAAGCTGTACTCCCACCCCTCTTCGTCCACGTCACGACTCATGTCCACGTACCAGCTCTTCCATGTCCACTCCCAGCTCGGATCCGGCACTTGAGCATTGCGGATATCAACAGCCGCAGTACGGAACTGTCCGTTCTGCCATGGCTTCGGATCGCTAGGCAGCAGTGAAGCCGATGAGTACTTTGGTATACCGAAGAGGAACATGCCGCGCTGGTTCTCGTATAGAACATCAATGACCGTGTCCTGCTCATCTCTCTTGCCGAGTGTCTTCTTGCGCTTCAGCAGCTGATCTCTCTTCGCCTGCAAGGTAGACTGAGCGCGATCCAGGTAACTCCTCTGCCTCGCGCTCGCTTGTTGAACGGATTCAGGTACGACTGGGGCATTGGTTTCATCGATGGGCTCGTGCGCGGGTTCCTCGACATGGTAGCGATCCTGGCCATACTTTGCGTACTTCTGCTTGTTGTATGTATTGCGAGCTGTCTGTCGGAGGCCGGTCGAAGTGTTGGTCATGCGTTTGTACAGGGAGCCTTGGTTCGGCGTGGCATTGGAGCCCTCACTATCACTGACTTCAGCATCTGAGGGTTGATTTGAGGCTTGTCGAGCGATAGTGCGGTCCACGAGGACAATGTGGTGCTCAGCCTTGATCCGCGTCGGACTGGGCAGGCGGGCGAGGGAGGAATGTGATGTTTCGGACATTATGCTATAGGATTAAATATACAAGAGAATGTAGAGAAGGATGTATGCATCGAACAAAAAGGTGGTCACCTGTTAATGAGCGTGATGGGCTGGTGAGTGCTGGCGTCGTCCCCAGTCGTTCGTGTGTGGCCGTGCAGAACTTCCGCCAGCGAGGTGAGGCGATGCGCCGCCGATGGAGGAGCCGGTGTGGGGTTTGCGGACGAGCTGCCTGGCGACGCCGACGAGCTCATGTTCGACCTCGATCGTGCAGTGATATGTTCATGGCGCAGACATATGGTGGTTTGGTAGAGAAGGTTCGCATCTCGTCTCACGGACCTCGAACAGGTTCGCGCCTCCTGCTCCATGGAACTAGCGCGGCTTGGCGTGCATGCGATCACCGACTGGGAAGTGACGTAGCTACGACGCGTGAAGGCTGCACGAAGCATCATTGGGCGCAGCGGCAAGCTCGACTGGTTGCTTTGTTGCTCCTTCTCCTCATCCAGTGCCGACAAAACAGTGACAACCGACCTCATCCACCTGTTTACCCATTCACGTCCTCACCTGCCCTCAATACCCCATCACCCAACTCTAGGCAACCATGTCCAACCGCGCTGTTACCATCCTTGGAGGCACTGTCCTCGCAGGAGCTGGCTACTACCTGTACACCGCTGGCGGTGACCCAAAGGTCGCACAGAAGCAAGTCGAAGGTAAGCTTCATCTAACCTCACTACTCGAGCTTCAAATCCTGACCACACGCAGCCGACGCCGCAAAGGCATCTCGCGAGGTCAAGTCGCATCTGCCTGGCTCGACCAAGGAAGCGAAGAAGGATGCAGAGCTCTATGGTGAGCAAGCCCAGAGCAAATTCAACCAGCTCGTCCGAGACGGCAAGCAAGAGGCGTCAAAGGTGGACGCGAAGCTGGAGGAATACCGCAAAGATGCCCAGAGCACGCTGAACAGCGCAGCCAAGGACGCGCAGGCGAACGCGAACAAGGCGATCGACCAGTTCGATCAGAAGGTTACCGAGGTGAGTGATAAACTGTTCTGCAAGCCCGGCCACGAAGGCCACAAATGGGCGGGAGGCGACCACGATGCCGGATGAGGTGCTGTCGGTGGCTTCTCTGCGCGAACATGTGCTGACAAGGTTGTAGGGCGCCAGCAAGGCCAAGAGCGGCATCTCGAGCTGGTTCGGCGGCAAGTAAATGCCTGCGAAGGTGACGGATTTACGACGACGACGAAGTCAATGTACCAGCACACACGATTAATACCAGCTTCTTGATCTTCTTACCTCGTATTCTCTCATCTCCCGCATGTTAATGCTGCCAACTGGCATATCTCCATCGGCAACACCCTGCCCCTGCACGAGATGTGCCGGGACCGAGATGTCTATGATCCTCGCAGCATACATAAAGTTGCATCAAATGGGAAGCACTCACCCCAAAGTCCTTCACTTGATGCGCGTCTTGGTCATATTAGTGGCTTTCAACGATGCGATGACGTCTTCATCGTCACACGTGGACGGTATCGTCGTCGCTCTCCTAATCACCTGAGTTGCGTTAGCAGTCGTCTCCCCAACTGTGATATCAAAACCAGTTGATAATCAAATCGTGCTTTCAGATATATACATGTAATCAAGCCCGCAAATGCAGGTCAGACTCTTCCTATCATGTTTTTGTTGTATTCTTATCTCATCTTGGTACGTTGGGTGCTGCTGTGTGGGAAATGCTCTGAATCTGGAGAGAACTTACTTTTGCTGTAGGAATCGTTGCAGCGCGACACGTCTTTCGGACTGATCTCGCCCGCGGGTACTGGCGTGTCGCGAACTTTGGCGTCGATGTCTTCGATCTGGTATTCGGGTATCACTGAGACGGTAGGGCCTGGGATTTTGGAGGAAGCTTGTTCTCATCTGGAATCGTGCGTACATTGGCTGAGGCTATTCCATTTTGGCAATGCTGGGATGGCTGCACGATGCTTGTGAGATGTGTAATGCAGCAAGAGGTAGTAAGCAGAGTTGCTGCAACGAAGATGCGGGAAAAAAAATCCTCGCCAAAAATCTTCGCTGCAAAGAAGCGGTGGCTGTACTGTACCGTATCTGTCTGTGTGGCCCGATTGTTCTCACAGCTGTCGCGGTAAGGACAGCCACAAACCTTGGAAACTTGTAGTGACGAGCTGATCGTGCACCACGGAAAATTTTGATGTGTCGCTGGCTGGCTTGCTTGCTATGCTTGGCAATCGAGTGGGTGCCTTGGGCAAAATTGCGGTGGGTCTACAGGGGTGGCTTGTTGACAGATTGAGTTCGGATATTGTGGCGTCGAGTTGTCTACTTGAAACATCACGTTCGAACTAACGTTGCGGAGCTTGGACTGGACACGACTCGCATTTGATCTTTGGACGACGTGCGTGTTGTTGAATGTTCATGTGTGACCAGAAAGGACAATATCTACAACTTGCAGTTTCCTCAGAATGTTCGCATACAGGACGAGATGTCCGATGGTGTTACGAATGGACGTGTGGCTCATGCAGTGTGGTTGTTGCCAATGTAGCCCAACACTGTCTAGTGTTGGGTAGAGTTTCGAGACTCGCAGCGTCGTCGCCAGGTGGGATACATTGCTGACAGTTCCCTGGGATGTCAGCCAGTTCAGGCGCCCCAATTGGTGGTATTTGTCAATGATCGAGAAGATGAGTGCCGTCTGCGCGTTGGGGAATTTGAATATCAAATCTGAGCATAAGCCCGGCTGCATCAATGCTCAGAAGGTGTCGTGGTTCGATAGCGCTGGTGACGTGGTGCGTTGAATGCTGAGCTCGAGCTGACCCAGGAGCCTGGACGCAGCAGATGCTACGACACTCACTGCAGGCTTATACTTGCCTGGCTGTGATATCTTGTGAGCACAGGCTCATGGTCCGAGGCAGCCACAAGGCTTGAGATGTGTACCGAGTGCCTGGTCGCTCCACAGTGAGGGACTAAAGATCGCATGCAGTCTTGGATTGGTTCAGGGTGCAAGTCGATTCCACCTGAGAGGTGACCATCAAGTGGTTCGAGACGACTGACTTCAGTTTTAATATACGAGATTTGCAGACATCCGCTGGTTTCCGTCGTGGCTTGTCCTGTGAGGAGGCTCTTGACGTCTAGTCTTGCCCATTTGTGTGCGGGCCAATGTGCCGTGTGGTGTGGCTGCTGGGGTCTAGGTGCGCAAGCACTCGATCCGATCACTCGGGTCCTGATCGTACCAGTGGGCACTGACTTCTGGTGGGCATAGACTCAAGCTCGGAGAGTCCGCTTGGTAATCGAGGAGGTCAAATTGATGAAGGCATGCGGCCGCCCGCTGGCGTTCAGAGTATCTGCTCCAATCTCGGAGGAGTATGGGACGGTAAGGCTGAGGGAGAGGTCAATGCAGAAGCATCATGGTCGCAGAGAATACTGCACAAGGCGAGGATCTACTCGTGCCTCGTTTGAAGATCTGATCGGACCATCTAAGCACGTTCTGGTGCAGTCGAACGAGTCGTATAGAAGCCGTGCCGCGGCGGATGCAACATCACAGCCCTTGCAATGGCCACGAGGGGGCAGGATTTACACGCGCTGGGCCACTCAGCGCCTTGGAGCCAACACTTCCATACGAAGACATGCGGTCTGCCGCTGGCGGCCGTGATGGCATGGCCAATGTCTTGCGGAAAAGCTGTACCGGGGTATTGCTATAGCGAGGATGGGGCGGTGCCGCCAACGTCAGCGCTGAGGATGCCGTACGAGGAGAACAA
This sequence comes from Cercospora berteroae, assembly GCA_002933655.1. Lineage (NCBI taxonomy): Eukaryota > Fungi > Ascomycota > Dothideomycetes > Mycosphaerellales > Mycosphaerellaceae > Cercospora > Cercospora berteroae. The sequence continues at coordinate 56,225 of PNEN01000472.1, read as the reverse complement.
GGGCGCTGATCCTCGAGGCCAGTGGAGGGGAGGGACGGGCTGTCGCGGGGACAAGCTCGAGGCAAAAGTGAGGTTCGGATCCATGTCATCACAGCGGCGATGTTTGATGAGGTGCACCGTGCACCGCGGCGAATGGCCGGCGGCCGCTCGGTGGAATCTTTGCCTTTGCTGGCGCTCAAGTTCAGTTCTGTTCGCTGACCGTTAGAACTTAGGCCAACGCCACACCAATGCCACCGTCAGCCGAATTGCAAGCCTCATACATATGTAGTCGACCAGCCACATTTCCTGGCAGAAGCAGCCGCTCCAGGCGATCAGTGATCCAGTCCAGCCGAATTTCCAAGGCAGAAACAGGGTCGGGTCGGGGAAGCGCTGTGCGACGGGCGCGGACGCGGAAAGCAGCAGCACACAACTCTATTTCTTTGCGCCATTGCCGTCCACACCGATCACCACCTCAACAATGGAAAACAATTGAGACCAGTCGCACAATGCCCTCTCGCGGCCAGAAGCACGGTGCAGTCGATATGATGCTCTGCGTCCGAATACAGCCATGAACGCTGCGTTCCTGGCGCCTTCCCGCCAGGCGTGGCATTCAAATCCCTCAACAGCAGAAGCGATGGCATGATCAAGGGGCCGCGTGTGAAGCTCCGATGATGATGTGGCTACAGCCATCTGCACAGCTCGTTGGCCGGTCTGCCGTTTTGCTGAGTACTTGAGGACACTGTTCTCCTCTCAACATGGAGCCGCGACACTGCCTTGCGTGAGGTTCTTTGCGCAAGGATCGAGCAAGGGAAGCAAGGAGAGTTGTTCACAGGACGCAAGCGATGCTGTAGGCGGGACTATGGAGTGAGAGTTCCTGGCCAAGACGTCACAGCCTGCAACAGTCGTCGAAAGCATATTTGTTTCCGAAGTTGACAAAATATCACACCTCTACGTCAGCTGAGATTTCAGGTTACGGAGCGTGGTTGAACGTTCGTCGGCTTTCTGTCGTACGGCGCGCGTCTCAAGATTGCCGCCGTGGGCGCGAGGCCTGTCCTGCCTGGCGGTATGGCACGCGCGATCCGCTTTACTCTGGCTGCGACGGCGGCGTCCATGATCTTACTGATAGGGTGGACCGCAACTGGACGACGGGCGCCGCGACTGGATTTCAACGCTTTCACCCAAGTGGAGAATACAACTGATTGCGCGTTCCTCGACGATGTGCGCGAAGCACTGAGCCTTCCTCCTACGATTCAATATGCGCGGCGCGTGATTCGATCTCGATCTGTCAACAACCCTATCAACAGCCAAGGATCACCCATCAAAGTCGATACGAGGCTGATCCCAGCGTTTGAATCTGTCCGATTTGATCATGAAGACTGCCACCTGAAAAAAAGTGCTTCGGAGAACGGAGGCGAGCCCGCAATGGTGGAGTACAACGAACCCTCCTTCGGAGACATCGATACCTCACGCTTGCTTCTCGGAGCATCGACATCACTACATCGATTCGAGAAAGTTATACCGCAGCTGGCTCGTTGGCTAGCCAATACCAAGGCGTCTTTGGTCGTGAACATCAGAGACCATAAAGACCCAGCGAAGATGGAAAGGGTTCAGATGCTCGCCGAAGCGGCTGGGATTGACGCGGTACTACTGCATGAGAAGGTTGGCAGCGCAGGAAATGGCGATGATCATGCGCAACAAAATTTCGCCATCATAAAATGCCTTCACCGGCGTCGAGAGTTACATCACAAGTGGTTCGCAGTCATCGATGAGGACACATTTTTCCCGTCTTTGCCCGCAGTCCTTCACGCTTTGCAGCCCTACGACCCCTCGAAACCCTGGTATATTGGATCAATGTCAGAAGACTGGTCTCAAATTGCGCAGAAACACGGCTACATGGCTTACGGTGGTGCTGGTATCTTCTTTTCTGGGCCGTTACTCGACGTACTTCATGAGAACTTCGATGCTTGTGTCAAGAATGGCTTTGGAGGAGATGAGCTCTACAAATTCTGTATATACAGCCACACCTCGCCTCCTGTTCAGCTGACCCTCCTCTCCGGATTGCATCAACTAGACTTCCATGTGGATGCAAGTGGGTGGTACGAGGCCGTACCAAGACCCTTACTCAGCTTGCACCACTACAATAGCTGGCACCTCTACCCCGTTGAGTATGGGCACCTTGTGGCTGATATTTGTGGAGCGGAATGCTTCCTTCTGCGGTACCGTTTCGCCGAAAATGTTGTCCTCACAAACGGGTACAGCGTCGCACATTATCCCGCAGGTGCCGATCATCTTGACCTCGCTCGCGTCGAAGGCACGTTTGAACACGATGATGAGCAGTTCTTGTTCAGTCTAGGCGCAATCCGACCAAAACTCTCCATCAAAGAAAAGACAAGCTGGCGACTTGAATACGCTCAGAAAACGCCGTCTGGCGATGTCCGTCAATTTTACATTCGACGCAAAGGCCACAATATGACCGACCACGATAGACTGAAGACCGATGTCGAGAGTGTTTTGGAACTGGAGTGGAAGCGATGAAGAATCTCTTGTCTCAATTGCCGGCGCTTCGCCGTTAATACATATTTAGTGGCAATCATTCCGGAGACTGGGCACCATTACCCTCGACACTGTCAACGACGTCGGCTTTGTCCAACCTCTTCGACTTGAAGATGCTGCCACCGGTCCAGATAGCCGTTGGTAGTGCGGTGACGATGCTCACACACCCAAGGATCAAGACTGCCGTACCCCAGCCTCGTGCCTCGACCACCAGTCCTGCCAAGAGAGGTCCTATCATTGAGCCGGCAGCCCAGGCCTGTACATTGAAGTCAGTACAGCGAAGCCAAAAACTGCTAAGTAGTTATCTTACCATGTTGAACAGACCATAAGCTTGAGCGTAAGCACCATTCTTTCCGAAGAACCCTGTTGGTCGCCGTTTCGCTTTGGCATCGACTGCATACGACATTTCTGCCATGAGAGGCACCAATGCTAGCGTCAGTCCAATTCCGATGAATGCAAGAAAGGCACAAAGCATAACTTTGTGGTTGATGCTATTCTCATCCACCAATCTCAGCAAAATCAAGAAAGGGCACGAGAGGATAAATCCAGCTGTTGCCAACCATCGCGGGCCATACTTGTCTGCCAGTGTTCCGACCACAGGGCCGAGGAAAGACGCCAAGACGACGGGCAAGAAAACGAGACCGGCTCCGATCGAGTCCCACTGGAATGCGTTCTTTACGAACAGCGGCAAGATAGCGTCGAAGGAAGTGAGCAGCGATGACTGCATTGTTGTGGCGAAGAGCGCAGCAAGAATTCGTCGAGATCCGAAGAGGAAAACCATTGGAGGCAGCTTGGCGACAATGCTTTGAATGGCGCTAGGCGCATTGAGGGGAATTGCTGCTTCTGCCGCATTGCTTGGTTGCCGTTGCATGACGGACGGTGGCCTAAGGTCGGCTCTCGCAACGGACTGCTTCTCCAGCCCGTCAACAGCTTCAGCGTAGCTTTGTCCTTCCTGGGTCCCGTTCACTTGATTCGACTCGGTCTTCTCCAGAGTTTCCGGCACATCAAGATCTGGCAACCATTGCTTTGCTACTTTGCGTTCAATCATGGCCAACCTCAGTACCAGGTCCACTACAATCAGGCCAAATGCCATCGCATAGACGGCGTAGTATCCGGCCTCGGCAAACACAACGCCGCCCAGCAGAGGCGCCAACAACACAGCCAAACTCATAGCCAGGCCGACATAACCCATCGCAGCGCCAATTTCCTCTGGGCCGACTGTATCAACCAAGAGTGCTAAACCGGCCACCCAAACAACTGCGGCACTAACGCCCTGCAGTACTCTTCCCGCCGCAAACTCTCCAATGCTTCGACCCGCACACAATAGCGCCGTCGATCCTCCGAGCGCCAAGAGACCGAGCAAGAATGACATTTGTCTCGACTTCATGCGATCAGCCGTCCAGCCACATATTGGAGAGGCGACCAGCAGCGCGGCGCCATAGACAGCGAGAAATATCGATATCCATCGTTGGACTTGGTCTTCCGGAATGTCTGCTCGTTCAGTGAGAGCGAAAGGGAACACGGGAACGACAATTCCATAGGCAAAGACGTCCGTGAAGACAGCCGAGGCTACAACGACGATGATGAAGGTCTTGGAGCTGCGGAGTCGTAGGAAGATGGGCGGCCTGGTAGGAGAGCCGTAGAGCCATGCGAGCATTTTGTCCTTTCGCCGGCTCTTCTTCCCACTCTTTGGAGTGTTAACTGCGAGAAGTGGCGACAGCCTGTTCACAGAGCTCCACTTGCTATGGCCTCCAGTATCCCAGCCTTTCTCGGATCACCAGATGACCCAGTCGCCAAATTTCGCAGAATTGATGAAAGAGTCTGGACACAGAAATCCCGAATGAAAGTAGAATTATGGACTCACTTGCAAGGATATTGCGACAGCAAATCAATACATTGTAGAACACTCAAAGTGCGGAGAGAGAGAAAACGCCCCGAAGCTAGTGAAGTCATAGTGACCGCCACATTCGTACTTTCACACCTCGTTCGAAAGAGTGGAGACGCAAAAGTACGATTCTTTCTCTGCATCTGCACAGTGCTGCAAAGCTGCGCGATGAACTGCCGAATCGAGATTGCTTGCTTTGTGCGGCGAGGAATGTGATTCGTCGGAGTTGATCTTTTGTTTTCTGCCACGTGCTGTGCGCCATGCTTTCGCTAAGAAAATCCCCGCGCTTTCCACGGAGAGTGCTTGGAAACCTGGTTTCTTCATCATTGGTATCGTTTGCTATGTACAATGGTATATTCGTATGGATGAAATTATGTTGCAGTCCGCGATTGCGCAACGTGGACTGCGGAATACGTGCGATGAAGCGACAACTTGCAGAGGACGGCCAACCCTTCACTCCTTGCTGAACATTCTCGAACATGCCATTACCGCTCCAAAGCAGTCGGTGCAGGTGGACTTGTAACACTCCTTGCAGTTCGTGTCAGAAGAGTCGAGACTGCTGAGCCGCGGCTCGAAGTATACGGCATTGTCCAATTTCCAGCATTGATTATTGAACCACTCGGCAAGCCACGAGAAGCTTCCGATGAAGTGCTTGTTGCTGTTGGTTCTGGTACTGTGAGCGTGCGAATTCGTGTAGTCGTCACTCTCGATGTGTGGGTTGTGGTGTTCCATGCAGATTGTATAGGCACCACTGGTATAATGCCGGCAAGAGATGAGCTGGGCGAGGAATAGAACGCTGGGCTTGAATCGGCGGAAGAGGGTGTAGCAATTGTAGGAGGTTCGAGACTTGTAGGTGTGCTTGCAGCCGGTGTGCCTGTTGATATTGCCGGCGTTGCGGGTAGCATTGTCTGCTCTGCAGTCGAGCTGCCCATCATTTGTAGCAGCATGCTCTCCATATCTTCTAGTCGAGCTTCAACTGCCTGAACGAATGACAGCAGATTGGCAGGTAAGTCAGATAGACTGTTTTGGATTTGTTGTATATTCTCGATAGCAGTATCGCCTGCGGTGATAGAAGCTGGTGCAAATTCCGTGGTTGAGGGAACGTTCTCGCTTGTCGCTGTCACAGACGATACTTGGCGACGATGTTCGTGGTGCATGTGAAAGCGATGCATGTGTCGCGCGTTGCATGGGGCTGTCAGAACTGCGCAGGACAGGGCGAGGAACGAAAGTGAGAGCATCTTTGCAGGGACTGTATGTTGGGTCAGAAGGTTCTTGTCTGCGCTTTGCTGCGTTCGCAGCCATATTTTGTACAGCAGAAGGGAGGAGGCTGTCGACAGAATGCAGGCGCATGGTATAGTGTGGCGAGAGCATGAATGTTTCAGCCGACGTCAGGCGGGATTTTTGCATTCCAGGAGAGCCACCTTTGGTCCACCCCTCAGCGACAGATTTAGATCGCCACAAATGACAACTTTCTCTGAATGAAGAGACTTTACAGCTCACGAGCTCAGCTACGGCCGGTAATGGGTCGCAGGGGTTACCTGAGATGCGGTTAGCATTATCGACAAAGGGCGAGTCTCTCTCTGAAAAAGCAAGGCGTTCACTGCTTCTCAGCCTAGCAAAGAGGCGCGATAGGTGGTAGAACATTGTGTGAGACATGAGTACAAGCTGCTGACGACTGTCATCAGCCCCGCAGACCCTATGTACCATTGAGATGGAAGTCTCGTCGTCAAGCCTTCTATCGCTTGATTTGAATCTTGAGATGCGAGCAGCCGGTCGCTACCTCTGCGAAGAGTCCTGTGGCAGCCTCTGGACTGAGTTTCTGGGGCACGTTGTGCCGTCTTCCGGAACCTCTCTAGGCGTCCGTGATTTGGAACTTAACCAGCAAAGAAGAGACGGTTTCCCTCCCCTTAAGATCCAGCATTCTTACAAACACCCATTGATTGTTGCTGACGTAGCTTAGCCTGACTGCTGTAACGCACTGCTTCGGGTTGACTGCGAATTTGTCGTCTGACTTGATAAGAATTCGCAAGAAGACGAGTTCGTTCTCCTCATAGTCCCAGTCCAGCTGCTCGTTCCACAACGGGTCGGTCGGAGGTGGTTGCTCCCCACGATGCAGAATGCCGAATGTGTGCTGCTTATACGCTGACGTCTTCCGCTTCGTTGGTGGTTTGTCGACTGAATCTGGATGCTCGAGTGTGCACGTTACATATGGTTTGATGGGATCATCGGCATCGCGATCCTTTGGAACAGGCACACCTGTGGCACCAGCAACGTGCAAACGAAGATGCTTTTTCCTACCGGTGCTGAGCTTTCCAGATCCACCTGCACGTAGAGCAGCGGGCTTTAGAACATAACCATCGCTGCCGCTGAACAAGGCCTCGTTCAACTGCATACTGGCGTCGAAAGTCTGCCAGTTCAAAGCGCAAATTTGCGCACCAACTCCCCAGAATGGCACAGGGTTCAAATTCTTGGATGAAATGCGAGTGCCTTTGGGATAGACACGCATAAGATGTTGTGCATTGTGCTGGCTGATTTTAGGCCCGTTGAGATGTAGATCCAGCTTCATCAGACCAGATTCCGAGACGTTGATCAGGTGGTGAGAAGGTCCGTCTTGGAGCACGCTCTCGTACCAGGAGTTGTTCGCGGGTTTGACAGACTGTGCGTACACACCAAGCTCTGCCAGTTCCGGAACGATGATGCCCTGTGCGCATTCTCGTTTCTCTTTGCGCCACTTCTCGTGGTCGATCCTGGCTTGCTCGTCTTCGTCCTCGTCATCGCTGTCATCGGACTCCGCTTCGTCTGGCAGATGGTATTCGACGATAACCGCAATCTTCGAGCCCAGTTCAATGAGATCAACATGCTCGCCGGAGTTGTTTTGCTCTCTGGTGCCTTCAGCCCGGACTTCGCTGCTGAGTAGACGATCGCCCCATACTTCGCGCATGATGTGCACCTGAGTGAATCAGCGTCAGCAGAGATCACACATGTCGATACCAGAAGTGAGATACTCACAAGTCGCTTTTGCCCATGTTCGCCGCAGTGGTTCTCGAGTGAGATCAGGATCGGGGCAGAGGCGTAAGATGTCTCCTGTGGCATCTTCGCTTCCTTGTCGACCACATCTCTTATGGTCTCGCAAACAGCGCGAAAAGCCACCCGAGAAGCTAGAGTCCAGCCATGAGTTACCTTAGGCTCATCTTCGTCGTCGCTGTTGTCCCAAGCATCAATCTCCACGCAGCGCGATCCGGCTACCAGTGCTGTCTCGTACGCTACGGCGGAAGATGAACCATAGAGCTGGTGAGCTAGCAAATAGGTATTGTGGCTTGAACTGATGAAGTACTCCGTAAGAGGGTGACTGCGGTCTGTGACCTCTCTTGGGACATGAACATGTGGATTGTCCAGCATTTCCTTGAGAGCTCCCGAATTCTCGGCCCCGTGAACACTCAAATTCACGTCCTGCGGAGTGAGGATCTTTTCATTGATGAGGAACATCTTGAGAGCATGGCTGACCCGCAGCTGCTCTTTCGTGATCTTGGAGACTCTAGATGCATGACCGCCGCCAGCGACAGAGTCAACCTCAACTGCTTCTCCATGATCGTCCTCGTCTCGCTCACGCTTGGCGAAGGGATTCAGCTTCTCGACCGCAGAAGTCAGGAAAGATGACATGTTTGATAATGGTTTTCCGAACTCTCAGACTGGAATTTCTGGTTCTTATATTGGTATGGGCCCAATGCTCTCGGCCCTGGTGCTACGTCAGCGGAAGCTTGGCCCGCGGTGGCTTCGTGTGGAAAGAGAGCGTGAGCACCAGCTTGCGTCTCAGGTGCTGTCGTAGGAGTAAATCCCTCGCGGTGAATCGATGATACTTCCAGTTGTGCCTCAGGTAACAAGAGCTAGGATGTTTCCAATGCTGTTTGCCGGCCAGGAAGTGACTTTCAGCTGAAACCACTACTTTTGACAACCAGCGTCGCCCGTGTCTCCACTTGCCGACTCAAGTGTTTGACGACCTTCCTTTCCGGGGCATTGTGCAAACAACATTGACAGAAAAACTTGTCATTTGACAGTCCCTCCAAGATCAAGATGTCCGACGAGGGTGTCAAGGACGCACAGGCGGCAATGGACCAGCTGCATGTCAGCAATGGCGATTCAGAGACAGAAGATGAGCGTGAACGGAGAGAGTTCGCGGAGTGGGCAGACAAGGAAGGAGTGCCAACTATGGATCAGCCTTTCATCCAAAAGTATCTCGATGGCAGAGACGCGCTCATTGCCCAGGAGAAGCAGCGCCGCAGTGATCACATTTTCCGAGAAGGCATGACCCCTATGCAAAATGAAGCCGCTGCAATTGTGGCTGCAATCCGTTTCTCAGAACAGAATACCCTTTGGCAACCAGGGTTTGAAGACGACCTCGCCAAGACGACGGACCAGCCTATTTACCCTGGTATGATGTTCTCTCTGGCAAAGGAGCGTATGGAGTCCAGTAAACTATGGCAAATCGTGAGGAAGATGCCGAAAGGCGCGCTACTTCACTGCCATTTGGACGCCATGGGTGACCTCGACTGGTTGGCAGAGACTGCACTCACAACACCCGGAATCTGCATAACGGCTTCGCACTCCATGCACACCGCAAACATTCGCACAGATCATATGCTACCTTTCATATTCAAATTCGCCAAGAAGGAATCTCAATCAAAAGGGCCTCCTATCTGGTCCGAGTCGTACAAGCCAGATGATCTGATACCTATCACTGTTGCGGCTGAGAGTTTCCCCGATGGGGGCGTTGAAGGCTTCAAACAGTGGCTCAAGTCAAGAGTGTCACTGTCTCAAAAGGATGCCATCTCGCACCACTTGGGGCCTGGCGACATTTGGGACCGGTTCAAGGCTTGCTTCCCGATTCTCGTCAGCTTACATCACTACGAACCTATATTCAGGAAGTTCATTCGACTCATGTTGAAGGGACTGCACGACGATGGCGTGAGGTGGGTTGACATCCGGCATGTTTTCCGCTATCCATTCTACAGGGATGGTTCCGAGACGCCGGATGAGGACTACATGTATTGGTTCGAGGTGCTCGAAGATGAAATTGAGGCATTTAAAAATTCAGAAGAGGGCAAAGGATTTTGGGGCGCGAGCGTGATTTGGACTACCATTCGACAATTTGGAACCAAAGATGTTATTGACGACATGAAGCAGTGCATCGAGCACAAGCTCGCATTCCCGGATAGCATCCTGGGCTACGATTTGGTTGGGCAAGAGGACGCTGGACGGCCATTGCAAGACCTCTTGCCTGAATTGTTCTGGTTCAAGAAACGCTGCGCTGAAGAAGGCGTAGACATTCCATTCTTCTTCCACGCTGGAGAAACGTTGGGCGATGGCGATGAAGTAGACGAGAACTTGTTCGATGCAGTGATTTTGGGGACTCGAAGAATTGGCCATGGTGTTTCATTGCAGAAACATCCGCTACTCATTGACATGGTCAAGGAGAAGAAGATTCTTGTCGAGAGCTGTCCGGTCAGCAACGAAGTGCTGCGATACACTGGAAGCATCATGTCACATCACCTGCCCAGCCTTTTGGCACGAGGTGTGCCATGTGCACTGGCAAATGACGATCCAGCAATCCTCGGACATGGCACGAATGGCATGACGCACGACTTCTGGCAGGCTCTACAAGGCTGGGAGAACTTGGGACTTGCTGGACTGGGCAGCTTGGCAGAGAACAGTGTGCGATGGGCAAACTACGAAGAGTGTTCGGCCAAGCAATGGCAGCAAGAGGTCAAGGAGGGCAGTTTTGGCAAGAGTCTGCGAGCGAAACGACTGAAGGAGTGGCAGGAAGAATTTGAAAAGTACTGTCAGTGGATCGTGTTGGAGTACGGGGCTGAGACAGATATGGATACGTTGGACTAGACGACGACACACGATCTGTGGATGATTGGATGAGAGACGAGATATGCAAGACAGGGCGTGGTAGAATAGAAACGGGACTGTGGAACGTGAATGCCTATATCGTACAGAGGCCACACTGTCGGAATGGCGGCTCGAGCTGACTTCCTGCTTGCATGATCCCGCAGCCCGTTTTGGACAGCTGGACTATTCACAGCCGCCGCGCAGTCGTATTCTGAGCGTCCTCAATAATCCTTCGACTCCACACGGCATCGGTGAGTGGCGTGTATTGACGCTGCTCACCGGTCGCGTTTCATTAAAGATTTGATTAGGACCAACCGCGAAGCGCGTCAAAAGTGAGTGGTCTAGACAGCCGCGCCAGCGCCCGGCACAAAGGATCCGACACTTCGTCATCCGGACTGCGCCTCGTGCGCCTGATGCCTGCCTGCACCAACACCACCTCACTCCTCTCCTCTCCCTTCTCTACCACTGCGCACCCGTGCGGCCTCTCCTTGTTCTTCATTTCTCACCCGCAACTGCGCACTCGACTGACCACATCTATCATCACCATGTCCGGCATTCACGGACAGGTTCTCGGCCATCTGGCCAAGCGCGGCTACGAGGCGGTGCAGGAGCACATGTCCCAGCTGCAGCACGATGCCACGCTCTACGACCAGGCCGGACCGGAGATGGAGGTCCAGCCATGGGAGATGCTGCCCGTCGTGGTCACTGGTTTCCTCACGCTTCTCCTGATCGCAGCGGTACGCCCATACGCCCCGAACCCCTCATGCGCCACACACTGACCAGTAGCGAGTAGATCAAATACACTGTCGGCGAGGTGGTCGCCAGCCTTGCTATGATCGAGTCGCCCACCACCACTGCCATCGTCCAGGGCAAACCTCCCGCCTATGCCGACGAGCCAGATGCGCCGGTTGAGAAAGAGCCGCTCATGCCCTCCGAGGCGGAGGCCGACGTGGAGGTCACACTGATCAACAACAAGCCTGTTACTTCCAGTATCCGCGCATCTGTGAGACATCTCACCAGTATCGGCGGCTTCCGCGGGAGATTCAGAGGCGCCGCTGTGTCCGTCGTGTACCACTTCGCACACAGCCTGCTCACCAACTTCCTATCTGGACTGCTGGGTATGGGTCTGTTTGGCAGCGCCGTCATGTACATTGTCGCATCTCTCGGATTGGCACGCCTGCACATGGTCTGGACTCACACCATGATCACTCAACCCGTGGCTCAGCCATTCTACCGCCGCTTTGTTCCACGCAAGCAATGCAAGGCCATTCTCCTCCCATCTTTGGTCTTCGCCATGGCGCAGCAAGCGACCCTGATCCTGCCACTCATCGTCGCTGTCGCCTTGGGCTTGCCTGATATCGACCACAGCCAGGTCACACATGCCGCCAAGCACGACTGCAGCAAGCTGGTGTGGATGGCTTTGCGCTTTTTGGCTGTCCCAGCTACTGGCCTCTTTGTTGCTTTCGCCATTTTGCTGCCTGCGACTGTCACTCTTACCCGCATTGAGGCTCTGCTTCTTCCTGAGGATCAAGACACCATTGTTCCTTTCGACCGCAGCGCCATTGTCGGCAACGTGGACATCACTGCTAAGGGCAGCTCTCGCGCCATCTTCATCCAAGCATGGAGATCCTTTGACAGCTCTGCACGATGGAGACTGATCAAGCTCTACGTTAAGATGGCTGCCATGCAGATCGGCGTTATCTTTGTGAGCGTCCACTTGATGATCGCCGAAATCTATGTCATCGGTGGTGAGAGGCTCGGTCTCCTCATCAAGAGCGCTCTCGCGCAGATGCAACTCGCAGCCATCGAGGCCAACGGCGAGAACTAGATGCGCATTTCCTACAGAACTCTCTCTCTCTCTCTGTGTCACCTCGATCAATGCAGCGGTCGACACAGGTTACTATAACGGCTCTTGAGGATGAATTCCTGGGCTAAGTGAAACTGAAATTGGAATAGGTCATTTGTAAAATACTTCCTCTAAGTGTTTATGTATCAGTCTCAAAAGAACTTTTTGAACCAGGCACTCTGGCGAAGCACAAAATCTGGTAATGTGAGCATATTTTATTGCAGCGAGGCTCATCTGCTATAGACATTTTACACAGCAGGAAGGGTATCACAAAATTCGCACCAAGGCAATTCGGACGCAGAGAACTCAGGCAAGCTCAGCTTCAATCAAGGCCTGTTCGGACAGCGGCGAAAAGTACCACTTTGTGATACGAAAACCAGAGCTCTCGAGCAGCGACTGCCATTCCTCCTTGGTTCCTGCTTTCACGTCAGTGTTTGATCTTCGGCATAATTCGAATCGGATCTGGACTTACGCTCTTGAGCGCCATTCATAATCATATGCAGGTCACTAGCAGAGACCATGGTGTCCATGCTAGCAGAGAGCACAATATCGTTAATCAGCAATCGACTGTATCCGCGCTTGAACGCAGGCTTGAGATTTGCGAGGATCTTCCTCGCTTCCTCATCTGGCCAGTCATGCAAAACCAGGTGCATGAAATATACCGCTGCTCCGAGGACTGGTTGTGGTTCGAAGAAATTGTGGCTGGTCCTCACAATGGATTCGCCTGCCGCTTCGGCTCGGTCGACGACTTCTGTGAGATCTTGAAGCACAATGCTGCCAGCTGGAAAGCTCTCTGGGGCTTTGCATCGTAAAGCTTCGGAGTCTTGACCAACGCCTCCTCCGATGTCGACGAATGCTACAGTACCTGGTTCGAGGCGGTCGACGATCTGTTCTTGCCAGGGATAGGATTCGGTCCACTTTGCGCTGTGGTTACCGCGGAGTCGCATGACGTGGTGCAGACTGACGAAGGCTTCGGAATTTTGCTGAAACCATGGCACTAGCTCAGACCCAGAGTGGTAACGCCAAAGTGCATGTTCTGGATCTGCTGGGTTGGCATATTGAGTTGCAGCGAGGAACTCGGGCATTTTGGTTGCTGCTGGAGAGACGACGTGGCTGTGGAATGTCATTGCGGCTGCGAGCGATTTGTCTTGGAGTGCTTGTGTGAAGCGCGTAAGCTTGAAGGTCTGAGTTTCTGAGCAGTATTCGAGCCAGTGGTGTGGGACCATGGTGAGAAGAAGACGATCTGGAAAATGTCAGTTCCTGTCATCGGAATTGCTTCACGATCACGTACAGAGCAGTCGGGAGTCACAGCCTGTCAGCTGAGCAAGCTCGTCCAACGATTTGGCGCTTTCGACTGGCTGCCATTTCTCGAAGAGTTGCAAGTTGATCAATGTCTTCAGCGCCGCTATCGCAAACGGGTCAATCATCAACATTCGAGAGACTGTTTCCCATGGAGTTTCGATCTTTGCCAGCAGCTTATAAGCCAGCTGGACAGCATTTCGGCGCTCGCATTCATCTTGAAATTCGGTACCGGTCGCTGTATACGCCAGCACCTGTAGACGCTGCAAAGTCTCTGAGGGAGCCATAGTAAAAGTTGTTGCAATCGATCGTCTGATCCCAAAAACCGAGTGCTTTGAGTCGAGGCGACAATAAGGCTTGGGAAATGGGCACTTTGTATTAACGTTGAAAGCCCGTGGGCACACGTCTCCACTTCCAAGACAAACGCCCCGAATAGTATAATGGTGGGTGGCAGTGTACACTTTCTTCGCGAAGGATGGGCGTCCCAGGCATAGGCCGCTAATACGACACGAAAGGGTCCAGGCTGCAGTGTCACATGAAGGATTGCGTTGGTCAAAGTTCGGGAAATGTTATGCAGGAACCGGGCGCCCTCTCAGCCCTACACTAAACTACTATGGAGAATAATGACGGAAGAACCAACTGGTTGCTCAGTTTCCAATCAACTGGATGAATCCTTCGAGTACTGCGCAGGCTGTGCAGTGTCTTGAGTGCTGATGACTCGACTCTTCTCGTTGGTACCACTGGACTGCGGTCTATTGCCTGCTGAAGATAGCAACTCGCGTGTTTCTTGTCTCTCCCCACTTGGATCAAAGGGTTCTGGGTCTTTTGTTGTATGGCCCATACGAAGGTGGCGTGCGTTGGTCCACGTGCGCGGACAAAGGAAGGCCGCCATGTGGCAGCCACTGGCCAGTCGATGTGATGCCTTCTCGGAATCACGGCTTCGTGGGCGGCTTGTAGGTCACGACGAAGGAGGGCGTAAGTGATGAGTCGAACGACAGGCCGCTGCTGACGAGCTGGTCTTTTCCTTGTCGTTGTTGGAATGGAATGGTATATATCCTGCAATTGTGCGGCGCTGTTTAGGTTTGTTCATCTATTGAAACTATTGAATTTACACGTGATCAATATGGCTTCTACAGTACAGACTCTTTTTGATTTGCTTCGACGGAGTGCTGAGAGTGGCACGGATGCAGGCATCGTTGCCTATCCTCTTCACAATACTGTCGAAGCACGACGCATAACATATTCACAACTCTTCCCGGAATGCAGGGGGAAGGCTTCGCTGCTAGCAAGACAACGGGGTTTCACAAGAGGAAGCATCGTTCTGTTACACTTCACCGACCATCTTGACAACATCATCTGGTTTTGGACCGTTCTCTTAGCAGGATGTGTACCAGCTCTCTCATCACCACTACCGAACGACCTTGATCAACGACGACAACATCTGGACCATTTGAACAAGCTCTTCGATCAGCCAATATGCTTGACAAGGCAAACTACCTTCTCAGACTTCGCCGTCTGCCCAAGCCTATCACTCCTCGCAATCGACGCCATCGAAGCGGAATCAAGCATTAGCAACAAGCACATCGACCTCCTCCCCATCCCAACACCACACCCCTCCTCCCTCGCAGCCCTAATGCTCACATCCGGAAGCACAGGCAACGCCAAAGCCGTCGAACTCACTCATCACCGAATCCTTGCCTCAATCGCCGGGAAAGACAGCATCACAAACCTCCACAACAACAAGAACTCACCTCCCATATCCCTCCTAAACTGGATCGGCCTCGACCACGTTGCAGCGCTAACCGAAACCCATCTCCTCGCCATGTATCGCAACCTCAACCAAATCCACATCCCACCACCCGATATCGTATCCGATCCTCTACTCCTACTTCGAATGATCACAAAACATCGCGTGGCGAGGACTGTGGCGCCGAATTTTTTGCTCGCGGCACTACTGAAAGCGGTCGAGCAAGCTGATGCCAACGATTTGAAGGGCATTGACCTGTCAACTCTCACGCAATTTGTTTCAGGAGGTGAAGCGAATCCTGTGAAACTTTGTATCAAAGTTGATCAAGTTTTGCGGAGATTTGGGGCGAAGAGGGGAGTTTTACAGCCGGCGTTTGGGATGACGGAGACTTGTGCTGGTTGTACTTATAATGTTGAGTGTCCGGAGATGGATGTGGAGAGCGGAATGGATTTTGCTTCATTGGGGAAGCCGGTTGCGGGGTTTGAGGTTAGGGTTGTTGTTGTTGGTGGTGGAGAAGAGGTGAGTAGGGTTTGTGAGATGGTGATGTGGGTGATGGAGGCTAACACTCGAGCAGGACGAAGACTCGGCAGAGCAGCTCGGGCGACGTGGAATATTGCAGATTCGAGGGCCTATGGTTTTCTCAAGATATTACAACAACGCTACCGCGACGGCAGAAGCTTTCACCGAGGATGGTTGGTTCGACACGGGCGACGAAGCCATCATCGACGGTGCCGGACGACTGCATCTCGTTGGGCGAATCAAAGATCAAATTCGTATCAATGGCGTGAGCATCATGGCGTCCGATCTGGAGAGCCAACTCAATGCTCTGTCGCTCAGCGGTGCACAAGATGGCTTCTTCGCTGCTTTCGGGTATCGACCGACTCCTACAAGCAATGAAAGCCTAGCAGTTCTGTACTTACCGACCTGGACTGAGGACGACATCCAAAGACAGGCGACGAACAGCGCGATCGTGAGGAGTGTCATGCGAAGTCATGGCATCGCTCCGTATGTTCTGCCCGTTGATCACACCATTCTGCAGAAATCGACATTGGGCAAGCTTTCTCGAGGAAAACTGAGACGAGCTCTGGAGCAGGGGAAGTTGAGCTTTTATGAGCAGGCCAATGCCGCGAAGACTTCATCTGTCGCCGTTGAGCCGAGGAACGAGCTGGAGGCACGATTACTCCGGATCTTTCGAGAGGCCTTGGAGCACAGCCTTGATCTTTCGACTCTGGACATTGTGACTCCTTGGTTCAATCTGGGTGTCACTTCGATTCCGCTGATTCGATTGAAGCGCAAGATTGAACTTGGTATGGGATTGGCCGAAGTTCCTTTGGTCAAGCTTTTGAAGTGTTCGACGATCGAAGAGTTGGCAATGGAGCTCCAGCCCAGGAGGCGAAGAGACAGTGTTAGAGATGTGGATGTGGATGTCGAAGAAGAAGAAGAAGAAGAAGAAGAAGCACCTTCGACTGCGTATGATCCTGTCGTGAAGCTGCGAACACAAGGCAGCAAGGCACCTCTCTGGCTCTTCCATCCAGGAGTCGGTGAGGTCCTGGTCTTCATCAACATGGCTCAGGAAGTTACAGACCGGCCCGTCTTTGCCCTCCGAGCTCGAGGATTCAATCCCGGAGAGACGTTCTTCCATAGCATCGAGGAGGCAGTGGACACGTACTACCGCGCCATCAAAAAGGAACAGCCGCATGGTCCGTATGCACTTGCGGGCTACAGCTATGGCGCGATGCTGGCATTCGAGACGGCGAAGAGATTGAACCATGATGGCAATGGAGATCAGGTTCCATTCCTCGCCAGCTTCAACTTGCCTCCGCATATCAAGTTCCGCATGCGGCAGCTGGACTGGCGAGCGTGCGCTTTGCATCTTGGACATTTCCTGGGGCTGCTCCATGATCCGGACCTGGATGACACTCCGGGAGGGACAGGTCCCGCAGATCACGCATCGACAGTCAAGGCCATCTTCGACAATGCACCTCCACAACGTCTCGGCGAGCTTTCACTGACTCGGGCGAATTTCCAGCATTGGGCACATCTGGCGCATCAGATGCAGTCCATGGCGCGAGACTACCAGCCCGGTGGCAGAGTCTCCCGAATGGATGTCTTCTATTGTCATCCCTTGGCTGTGGTCGCACAGAGCAAGCAGGAGTGGCTGGACAATCATTTGAGCGGCTGGAATGACTTCTCATCGGATGTCCGTTGCCATGAGGTCGGGGGTGAGCATTATACCATGATCGACACGGATCATGTCCAGGCCTTCATGAAAACGTTCACGAAAGCGCTTTCCGATCGTGGAGTTTGAAGCAGTCTGGTGGCTGGTGGCCCCAAACCACCTTGCAGATCAATGTCTCCGAGTAACGGCATCCCGGTTCACGGCGAGATCCGAAATGGAAGTGTTTGGCTGGAGGCTCCCGGCGGTCCACGACGACTGCATTTCCGTCGAATATTGTTGCAGGTCTCCGCATGGACTGCGTCTTCAGTAACGGCGTGCTGTGATCACGAGCCATCATGCTTCGCGGCGCTGCGGAGGGTGCCAGTCCAGTCGGGTTCAACTTTCAGCCGAAAGCGCGGCAGTGCTTCCCGCTCCGTCGCCCTGGCGTGAGAGCAGCGGCATCGCGATTGCAGCATTCGCATCGGCGTGAGATCGGCTGTGAATCACAGGTTTCGGAGGCGTGAGACGGCGGCGAGGGTCCTGGCAGGCCGGCAGGAGGAGGAGCCATGGTGAATTGGAGGTCCGCATGGGCGGAGGACCGGCGTTCTTGGGCTTGGACACGTGCGACGGGGCTACGTGGACGTGTATTCTTCGATGCTTTGGCGATGCCAGGTGATGGACGAGCTGCGATGAGCACCTTTAGCGACGTGTGACAGGAGACTGCTTCCATTTGTGATGACGAGGGCTTGGCGCGGTGTTTCCTTTCCCACCGAAGGAAGGAAGGCTCGCCCGGGTCGGCCCAGTGGGGGGCCAGCAGCGACGGCTCCTGCCTTGCTCTGCTCTCGTTGCGCCACGTCACGGACGTGTTGACTTCACTCGTGAACACGCCCACGCCCGCCCGCCCGCCACTGATTGCCCGTCGTGTCACAGGCCCGTCGTCCGGCCCGCGCTTCCGTCTTCGGACATGTCTGCAGCTGTCTGGGAGCCTCCAGAAATCCCCAGGCACGCACCAGCATGGGCTGCACGGGGCACGAAGCGAATGGGAAATGCCCACGATGCTTGTCCGATGCACGTCCGCCCAAAGCACTTTCCTTCTGGTCTGCACTTGCATCGCTCGCCACCATGCCGTCTCGTCCGCAGATACCCGACGGGCAGCGACGCCTGCCCTGTCGTGAAGCGTGGTTCCAGTCGGACCGCTGCTGCGCGCGGAATGCTTCACGCTCTCATCTGCGCTTTCTGCTCCCGACACGGGACGTGGAGGCAGGCGACCTGTCCGTCGAGGTCAACGCGCGCCTCAGTGGTGAGGAGACATTCACACGCGCGCCGCCCAAGTCGAATCGGCGTTTGGTGTTGCCCCAACCCTGCTGCATCGCACATAACTCATTTCAGAGATACATGGTGAGCAGTGGAGTCTGCCCGACCTAATTCTTGCAACGTCATCCCACCCTCTCGTGAGCAGAAATCACAGCACAACACCACTCTACTCATCATTTGTCATGTTACCGTACGCCGCGAGACCCTCTGCACACGACGAATTGATGATTAGGAGAAGCCCCGATAGCCCGACGGATAGCCCAGCAACTGTGCCGAAGCAGCCATGTCTCTGGACGCAGTCAGAGACAAATATGGCTACAAGAACATCTCGTTTGCAACATGGCGCGACCCCAGACTCAGTGTGCATCCAGCGCGAGGCGGGCCCAAGACACCCACAGTCGACCCAGAGAGCGTCTCGCAGCCATTCATCCCAAAGTACAAAGTGAGGTATCCCGTGCCACCACCTACAGATGACGAGGGTTCAGAGGACGATGGAGCCGAAAGCGGGGAAGAACAACAACCGGCAGCAGATGCACCTTCGGCCGCAGGTAAGCTCGCGGAGGTGTGGATGAGCGAATCGCGACTCACGCTACATCAGAAACACCTTCTGCTGATGCTCCTCCGAGCGCAGATGACAAGCCAGCGGGCGAAACTGACGAGCCGGCACCGCCTGAAGCAGAGCCTAGCGCCGAACCAGAAGCCGAGCAAAAGGCAGACGAGGCCGATGCTGTCGTCGACCCGCCACCCGCAGGAGAACCTGAAGCAGCTCAGGGTGACAACACACCTGCCGCCGTTACGGCAGAGGAATCTCCTGAGGCAGCACCAGAAGCTCCCCCAGAAGCCACTCCAGAGCCCGCTGCCGAAAGTACTGCACCTGCGCAAGATCCTCCCGAAGAGGGTGGCGAGGCGGCAGGACCCGAGCCAACCCCGGCAGAGGATGAAGTGATGAAAGAAGATGCTACTCCGCCTGCAGCGCCCGAACCTCCTGCTGAAGAAACACCGGAGCAAGTCGATGACAGCAAGGACGATCAAGCTGGACACGAAGCTGGTGGCGACTTCTCACCTCGATCGGAAGACGATGTGTTCGTGGACTTGCCTCCTGAAGCGCCCGAGCCCCCATCTGCGGAGCAAGAAAACGCTCAACCGCCAGTAGAGGAGCAAACACGTGCTCCCAACGATGATGAAAACGACGACCCCGAGAAGAAAAGCGTACAGTGGGCTCCTGGCACTCCGGATCCAAAGCCAACAAAGAGACCGAAGAAGGCTGCTAAAGGGGCGAAAGGCAAGAAGAAAAAGTCAGTACCTGTCAATGATGGCGAAGATCCTGATGAGATAGTGGCCATTGTCGACGGACCTGGTGCAGAGCCTCAGCCTGGAGAGGCTCCAAGTGAGAGTGTCCCAGACCAAGCTCCTACCGAAGTGCCTGCATCAGAGGACACCGTGAGCCCTGTCGAGGAAGCAGATGATGCTGAGGAAGCAAAGCCCGAAGTCGTTGAAGAAGTACCTATCAAGAGTGAACAAGGGAGCGACAAATCGAAGAAGAAGGATGAGAGGTCGTCTAAGAGCAAGAACAAATCGAGGAGTAAAGAGCCTGAGCCGGTAGTAGAAGTCCCCAAGTCTGGCAAGAAGTCAAAGAAGTCCAAATCGAAGTCGAAGGATTCAAGTGGACCACCCCTAGGGCTTGGCATTGACTTCAGCGATGTTCCTCCACCTCCACCGCCTGCGCCCGTCGAAGAAGCTGCCGTGGAGGAGACAAGTTTTGCCCCAGAAGAGTCGAGTCCTGCTCTGGAAGAAGCAGTCGCTGCTCATGAGGAGCCCAGTCCAGCTCCTGAGGAAACCGCTGCCGACGCCGGAGAAGCCAAATCAGCCTCCGAGGAGTCGAGTCCTGCCGCTGATGAACAGAGTGCCGCGCCCGAAGAATCAAATCCTGCATCTGAGGACGTAGAGTCGGCAGGAGAGGAAGAGCTTGTTCCCGAGCCCGAATCGCAAGTACCAGATGAATTGACGGAGGAGGCTGCCACGATTCAGCCAGCCGACACCGAAACAGAAGCGGACGCCGTTGAAGACAAAAATGAGGCGACCGCAGAAGCGCCACCAGAACCTCCGCCACCTGACGAGACAGAAGTTGAGGTCACCACAAAAGCCCAGGCAGAGGACGAGAAAGAGAGCACATCTCAACCTGACGAGGCGTCAGACCAAGACGATGAGCAGCACGACGGCGAGGCCGAACCACTGCAGACGGTTAATGAGCACGCAGACGACCTGGAAGACAAGGAAGAGGTCCTAGAGGCCGTCACCACAGTGGACAGCGCTGTGGAGGTTGAAGAAAGTAAAGATGCTGCAAGCGAGGACGGGTCTGAAACAACATTTGAGGAAGCTGATCAGGATGGAGATTCCGAGAATGTGTCTGCGGATGATGCCGCCACAGAGGAGATCCAGACAGTCGACGAACACAGGGCTCCTTCGCCTGCTCAGGCTGAGGATGAAAGCGACACAGAAGATGATGATGATGGTGATGAGGTAGAGACTAAAGCTGATTCAAACCTGGAAGCTGGAGCAACCGATGGAAGCGCAGCAGATGATCCTGACCCGCCAGTCGAAGCTGAAGTCACACCCGCCGCAGAATCTGGTCCTGCAGAATCAGCGCCCGAGGTCGAGATGCACGACGAAGATCCTTCTGGACCTTCGGCAACAGAGGGCGAAGACGACAGTGAGCAAGCGGCAGCCGCTCAGAAAGAAGAGTCGCCTGCAGATGAGCCAGCGGAGACAGCAGACGCCCAGTGTGCAGCAGAAGAAGATGCCGCCGAAGCGAAGCCTGCAGACGAACCGACTGAAGAGCAGAAGCCGGACGATGATGCGGCGCAAGAGGTATCGACGGAGGAGGCAGAAGGCAGGGAGGCAGAAGAGGCGGTCAAGGATGAGGAGCCTGTAGAAGATTTAAACGAGGATCAGACACATCCTCTAGAAGACGCCAGCCAACCAGCCGAGGTTGCGGACGCGGCTGCCGACGAGGGTGACCCGGCGATCGATGCCAAAGAACTTCCACAACAAGAGAGCGCAGCAGAAGCAGCTGTAGAAGAGCCAGCCGCAGAGGGAGTAGCCTCGGAAGAAGAGGAAGTCCCCGATCCTGCATCAGAAGTCGTGCAAGAAGAACCAGCTCCGCAAGCACCTGATGATGACCAAGCCGGCGAGGCGAAGACTGAGGAGCCGGTCGGAGACTCTGTCGCGCCCGAAGACAACACTCTGGTTATCGAAGTTCCAGCAGCCGTCGAGAAGGAGGGTGCGAGTCCTACCAGTGCTAAAGCTCCTCCTTCACCAACGCAAAGTAGACGAAGCAAGCCAGATCATTGGGAACGGCCACCGAAGAAGCACTCTTCCAGTGATAAGAAATCCTCGGAGAGGCCGCGCTCGAGCAAACACAGTAGTCGTAGATCTCGGTCAGACAAGCCTAGGACACCAGAAGAAGAGGCTGAGCATCAACGCCGCAAGCAGGCACGGAGAGCACTCGAAGCAGCTCGAATCTACGAGGAAGAACGAAGAGTGGCCGAAGAGGAAGAGTTACAACGTATTCGACACGAAGCTCGCCGAGCTGCAAGAAAGGCGGCTGCTGCAGAGGCTTCTCGCATCGCGAAAGAAGAAGCTGAAGCGATCGCTCGAGAGGAGGCCGAACGCAGGCGACGCCGGCGTGAGTCGTACTCTGAGCGACCCAGGTCCCAACGCGAAAGTAAGACCGGGTCTACTATGCCAAAATTGTTCGGCCTTGCCAGAGGCTCAATGGCCCGGACGGATAGTGCTCCAGTCCGCGCGAGTAACTACAGATCAGGTAGTCGCCAAGACTCCTACGATGGAGAACGACGCAGAAGTCACAGGCACTCGATCGCTCCCAAGGAAGAGATTGTGGTTGTCGATGACGTTATCATAGAATCCAAACAGGAGCCTGCCCCGACAAGTTCGCAAGATAGCTCATCGCATCGAAGGCATCGTCATCACCGGCATAGGTCTGAAGAAGAGCGGGGTTCGCATCGAAGACGAGAAGGTGAGCGACCTCGAAGCGACCGGAAGGAAGGAGAGCGGCGAGAAGGGGATCGAAAGGAAGGCGAGCGACGAGATGGCGAGCGCCGGAGCAAGAGGTCCGCACCTCCTGAGCAGAAATCGAAGGGTTTCTTCGCATCACTGTTCCGATGAGGTCTGTCTTACGATATATGAGGAACATGGACGACTGGAGTACAATCAATGTGGAATGGGCTCTTTCTGGAAGTACATGATGGTTGTTTTGCAAGCGTTCAGCGGCACAGCGTGGAGCAATATTGGGTCCTGGCAACGGAAGCATCGCACATTGCTTGCAGCATTTTGACACGATACTTTCAGATCTGTATTTTCATACTAGACTTTAACATCTAGCATAGCGTTTTTGTAACTGTATTGTTGCAGCATAAGTTATGCCGTTCAAGTCAGAAAAGAGTAGTGCTCAGGATGCCCAACAGTGCAGCAGTTTGTTTGAAACGCTGCAGCCTGGTCGACGAGTGGAAGCGGGACGAGCGGGAGCTAGCTCGTGTTTGTCTTGGCAATAATCTTATTTCATGGCGGCTCTTTGGTTCTCAAACGGGACAGCTTCTGGAGAGAGGCCCACTCTTTCCTCCTCTATTCAGCTCACACTACCTTCTCGTCCTTCTCCGAGCTCTGTAACTGCACCAGCTCGAAATATCTCCCGCGCTGCGACATCAATGCCGCATGCGTCCCACTTTCCACAATCCTTCCACCATCAACAACGTAGATCGCGTCGGCATTCCGCACAGTTGAAAGGCGATGAGCGACGGCAACCGTAGTGCGTCCTTTTGCGGCAGCATCCAACGCCGCCTGTACCACACTCTCAGATTCACTATCCAATGCAGATGTGGCTTCATCGAGCAAAAGAATTTTCGGATCACGCATTAAAGCTTGCGCGATACCGATTCTCTGTTTCTGACCTCCTGAAAGCATTGTGCCTTTACTCCCGACGATAGTCTCGAAGCCGGACGGCAAAGAGGTAATGAAATCGTAAATGTTGGCCTCTTTGCATACTTTGACCAGCTTTTCTTCCGAGACATTGTCTTCGTTGACTGCGAGCAGGAGATTCTCGCGAATTGTGCCTTGGTATAGGGCTGGTTCCTGGAGTACGAGAGCGAGGTGTTTACGATATTTGCCGAGGTTGAGAGTTGAAATGTTCTTGTCATCGATAATGATGTTGCCGTTTGACGGATTGTAGAAACGTTCGAGGAGGGAGATGATGGTTGATTTTCCGCAGCCGGATGATCCTACCAAGGCGATGTATTGGCCTGGTAGGACTTTGAAGCTGATGTTTTTTAGGATTGGTTGTCCAGGCTGGTATGCGAATTCGACATCTCGGAACTCGATGGAGCCTTGGATATCTTCGAGAACGTCGCCTCCGGTGCTCCAGACATCGATTTCAGGAGTTCGGTCGTACAGGCTCTTCAACTCTCCAGCTGCTACTTTTGCTTTCGCCATATTGGGTGCCAGGGCGAACATGTTGGCTGCAGAGCGAGTGCCAAAGATCACTGTGAAGAAGACAAGGTAGAATTGCGAGAGCGAGTACTCGCCAAGCAAGCTGCTGCCGTACCAGAACGCAAGAGCCATGCATAAGAATCCAAGACTCTGACTTGCAGCATACAATATGCTGGACTTGAGGTTAAAGCGAAGTGTCCTCGAGGCTTGATCTACGAGGAGATCATGGTATCGCTGCCAGATTTCCTTCTCAAGCGTCAGAGCCGCGATGGTTCGTGTTGAAGAGGTAGCCTCGCAGGCGTAGGACGCACTCTCTCGGTAAGAGTCCTTGAGATAGGCTTCGAATCGTGCCAAGCTCCAGAAGCTGAGGAATCCAGCTACAAGCAAGATTGGCACTGTGCTGATGCAAACAAGTGCCAGTTTCCATCCCACAGCGAGTGCAACGATATAGCCAATGACCAATGTTGCTACAAGCTGGACGATTGTTCCGAGAGCAAGTCCGGACATACCTATCATTGTCAGTCTCCTAGCATTCAACAGCGCCAAACCAAAAATACTCACCAGCCAAATGCGTCGTCTCCGTACTCAAAAACGCCGCCAAACCCCCAACACTATTCTCCGCCCGATGGAAAAACCCAACATCCTGCCTCAAAATCGATCTAAAAGCTCGATCTCGACTCCTACGTACTAGCTTCTCACTCCCATAAGCGAATGAGACTCCAAAGACAAGAGAGAAAAGCAACATCACCAGTCCAATCATGAGAAACATTCCACTCCAGAAATTTGCGTCGTGGCGGAGTTTTGCGTATTGGGAGGAGGGGAGGGAGAGGGTTGCGACGGTTTCGGCTAGGATTACGCATTGGACGGGTTCGCCGGCTCCGGAGAGGATTGAGACGATGATGCCGAAAAGCATGATCTTCCATTCTTGGCGGTTCAGGGAGGCGGTGAATTTTATGAGGGTCCAGAGGGAGTATGGAGTCAGTTTTTGGTCATTTTGTTGTTGAGTGGTAGGAACAGCGCCGGTTACTTTGGTGGTAGCATGGGAGTCCTGTTCGTTGATGGTGCTGGGTTTCTGTTCGGCGTGAGATTCTGCCGAAAGCTTCTCGTTTGTGATTTCGGATACGAGTGCAGCTTTCTCGTTATCCACAGAGTCATTCTCTTGGGATTGGTTGGTCTGTTGCGCCATATTCTGCGCTTCGACGAGTTGATGGAAAGCACCTTTGATGGCAGCAAGCTCTGCATAGGTGCCTTGCTCCAGGATCTTGCCGCCTTGACTCAGGACTACGATCTTGTCGGCGTTCTTGATGGTGCTCATGCGGTGGGAGACGACGATGGTAGTTCGACCTTGAGCAGCTTTATCCAAAGCCGCTTGGACCTGAGCAATGGGCGCCTTGTTAGCTTTCTGTGCTTCTATTGGCACTCTCTCCGGCAAACTTACCACACCTTCTGTCTTGCTATCCAGTGCACTGGTAGCTTCATCGAAAAGCATGATTTTGGGGTTACTAATGACTGCCTGTGCGATCGCAATCCTCTGCTTCTGGCCGCCGCTGAGAAAAGATCCTCGTTCTCCGACATGAGTGTCGTATCCTTCGGGGAGTTGCATGATGAAATTATGGGCATTTGCAAGTCGAGCAGCTTCTTCAACCAGTTTCCTTCTTTCGCTAGCACTATGCTCTGTCGCTGTACCGCGCAGACCATACAAGATGTTTTCTTCCACACTACCTGAGAACAGAGTTGGATCTTGTGATACCAGCCCGATTTGTTGACGTAGCCAGTGGAGGTTCAAGTCTGCGATGCTGTGTCCGTCGACCAGCAAATCGCCAGATACAGGACTGTAGAATCGTTCTAGAAGAGCGACGATAGTGCTTTTGCCAGAGCCTGATGCGCCTGTGATTGCTATCGTGCTCCCAGCTGGTATTGTCAGGTTCAAGTCCTCCAGGACGACGACATCAGGACGAGAAGGGTATATGTGTTTGATCTGTGACGAGTGGTGAGCATTCTCCTGTCACAAGCTACAGGGGAAACTCACATTTCGAAGCTCAATGCGACCTTCCAGATTCTCTAGAGTGGTTCCCTCGCTCGGGTTGTCGTTCCACGGAGGCACTCGATCAATCGTGCCGTATATCTCAGTGGCTGCAGCGACAGCATTTGCAAAAGCTTGTGTGTGCTGCGCAGCTTTCGACAGAGAGAAGGCTCCAAGCATCATGACCAGCAAAATTGTCAAAACGGCTGACAGACTTGTCTCGCCTTTGACAATATACTGACTTCCTAGCCAAGAAGCCAGAGCATACCCCAAATTGAAGATACATATCGTGAAGCCGGGCCCAGAACCTGCGATGGACTTCAGTCGTAGCCCGAAGCCTTCAGCGCGGGCCAAATGCGTATCGTACTCCTTAGCCAAGTGCTCTTGAGCCCCGAAACTTGTCACAGTCTTGATGGAACTGAGAGCTTCCTCAACCAGAACTCCGCCTTGGCTGTAAGCGATGAAAGATAGCTTGCTATACTTGATGCTAAGTTTAGTCAATCCGAACATCGCGCAATACAGCACGGGTATTGCCGAAGTCATGACCAGTGTGAGCTTCCAGTATTTGATAAATCCAACGATGTATGCTGCTAAGAAGGTAGAAAGGGCGATGAGAGCCAGCTCGATCTTCTCAGAAATGCCCTCTTGAATGACATTTGTGTCTGTCGTGATGCGGGTGATGATTTGGCCGGGGCCCAATTTGTCGAAGTAGGCTGCATTTTGACGCAGCAGGGCTTTCAGATATTCTTCTCTGATTTTGCGAGTGATGCTTTCTCCAGTATATGTGAAGCCGACTGTGGCGAGGTAGATGGTGACGACTACAAGGCAATTCAGTACACGCTCCGATTCGCATACGTGAGTGGGATGGAGATGATGCACTAACATTCGCCGATGGCCAGGTACACAAAATACAGTGTCTTATGATTGATCTGGCTGTCAAATTCAGCTCTAGGAAGGTCGCCTGCTGCAAAGTCTTTGAAGGTATCCGCGATGGTACCGATTATGATTGTGTTCAGAGGTACTGCGACTCCTGCAATGATGGCACAAAGCGAGCTGATCGCAATGATAAGAGCATCCCGTGCCGAAGCATAGCGAAAGAGTGTTCTCCAAGTGAGGTTTGGAGAGGCAGGCGTGTCTATCTGCTTCCGCAGGATCGAAGCCTCATGTTCTGGCAGGTGCTGGAATGGCTCGCTACCGGCGTTCTGACCTTTCTCTGTTGTCATCTCCCCCCAGCATGCATAGTCTCCAGCTGTGACTGCTCAACACTCGAGATCAAATCTCGCCCTTCAGACTCGGCGTTCGTACCAGAACGACAGAGTCTGTCTTTGCTGAACAGAGACTTGGCATACGAGCTTCGGGTTAGCTCTGTTTCTGCACGCCAACCCAGCTCCTGTCTTGCCTGGCAAGCAAAAGAGACACTTTCCTGCACCACTCCAGCAATCCGCACTGGCCGGCGGAGAAACATTGTCGCATCTTCGGCTGTCCATGCTCGAGACCAAGCTAAAGTGCACGAGACACTAGAGTCCAGAGAGACAACAAAGCGATAAGAACACGAAAGGCACTTCTGCTCAAAGTGGACCTGTATGCGACCATCTGCCGATGCCGATGCGAGCGAAGTGCCGGCATGAATCCGTAATCTGAAGCTTGGTGGATTGAAGCAACGCGGAGTGTGCATAAATGCTAGTTTGCCAAGATTGCACAACTGCACAGCCTTGCAGCTACCCCTGGTCTATGCTGCAGTATCCCTGTAATCACTAGAGTAGACCAGTTTCTCGAATGTAGCGATAGCTGGATACGTTCGGGCGAGTGCGCAAGCGACGAATCTGTTGCAGCTAGTTTCAACTGTTTGTGTTCTTATTGCTCATCGATTCGAAGCGCTGGTCGATGTCCCCCACGTAATGTGCCGCGTGGCCACAGTTGCAACACACCAGCTCATCGAGATTATGATCACTCCAAGGTCTCAGACTTATCGGTGCCAAGACTGATCCATGAGGGTTGAGTTGATGATTGATCAGATAGAGAGAGACGTCGTGTGCTGACCGCTATCATGTTGTTCTTCCATAATTCGATCCCTTGTATCAGTCAATCAACCGTGTCTGTCGTGGATCACAAATCACCATCCTGATCATCCCAGATCACAAAAGCTCGTAGCTCAACGCTTTCTCTCGGTGGTCCGTTATCATGTTCGCTCCGAAACGAGGTATGCGGGACTCTCCGTGGAATTCCATCGTCCGCTCTTGAGTCGTACATTTTGAACATCAGTACCTCATCCGGCGACATGCCTGATGCATAGTACCATTTGTGACTCTCAGGATCTGCTGGGGGTTTGACCGCCCACAGGAAGGTATCTGGTGCGCCAGCTTGATATTTCTTGAATTGTGGATGATTTTTCTGATCCTCAGTGAGCTGCTCCGGTTTCAGCCAACGAATGGTCTGCTCAGCGAGCTCGTCGTCTTTGATACTGTGTGCGTCGGCAACACAAAGTGCATCGCGATTGATCGTCTTGCGAGGCCGCCAGAGATTGATCAGAGCCCAGCGACGTCTAGGATGCGCGGCCAAAGGCTTGAGATCCTCTCTTGGTCCGTTGACAACGAGTCGTTCGTAGAATTGCTCAGCTCCGCGGTAGGAATAGTCGCAGTGAATGTAGCAATTATTGGCCGATCGGAACTCGATATCATCGTCTTTGTAGCTTTCAACATCTTTCATCACTTTCGACCAATCTTCGCCTCGCTGAACGTGGTTGAAAGCAAATGCATGAGAGGCTCCAGTGATTCTCTTGAGCAGCTCCTCGCATTCTGGGTAATAGACTCGCTTGATCTCTTCATCATCTTCCCAAGTCTTTTGAGTTGTGGGCGCGTTGACCCATGCAAAGCCTTGTTTGTCCATGGCGTAGTCCGACACTGAGCCACGGACATCAGTGATCTTCATCTTCACCATCACACGTGGTACTCGCAAAGCTTTGACCAGTCCAGGCCAAATCTCATCGGTACCGCCATGCTCGGGCGTAAGCTGGTATTGGAGTTCGCTTTCGACGGTGCCCATCTTGCAATGGTTCTGACTGTGCTCAAAATTGGTGTATGTTTGATGCTTTATGGTAGTCTGGTTTGCACCACTGAGGTCTTGACTCAATAAAGATAGAGCTTACGAAAGATAGATGCTAGACGTGCTTGTCACGTTGGCCCAAGGTAGCGTCTTTAGGGTCTTGTGCTGCAGCCCTCCTACAGTAGTGTTAGAGCCATCACGTGTGAAGATGCACAAGTTGCAATCGCTTGTGTCGTATCCGCCGAAGCAGTGGCCGTGATGATGCCGCTGTAGCTAGCGTTCGAACGTGGCGTTGGCAGATACACTACCGAATTTGGAGAGGTCTCCAAGTCTCGAACAAAGGGTGAGGCTAGGTGTCGCGAGGCGCATTGGTGCGCTCAAGGATACTCGGGAGATCCGATCCTTGTCCAAGAGCCGACCCCAGTCTTTGCTCTGATCCCAGGCATGGGGTAAATCAATGTGCCGAAGACTAACCGTGCTTAATAGTTGTTACCCTGGCCGGTCGTGAGAGTCTCTAGCACACAGATCGAACAACAATCTCAGTAAAGGTACCTCCTACTGGAGCAACAACAGAAACCATGGCGGGCCAAGGAACAGCAAAGCTGGATGCGAGCCTGTTGACGAAAATGCTGAACAGCGACCCACGGCCGTTGCCTCCACTCGGTTCTGCTGAAGTGCGATTGTTGGAATATCACACTGACCACATGATCATTGCGTCTTGGAATGTGAGCACGGGCTGGTCTTCTCCCTCGCTGCAGCCATATGGACCGATTCCACTTGCGCCGTCCGCGTCCGCATTACATTACGCAACAGAATGTTTTGAAGGATTGAAACTATTCCGTGGTCCAGATGGACCGCTGCGACTTTTCCGGCCCATTGAGAATTGTGAGCGCATGCGTAGCTCGGCTGCTCGAGTTGCATTGCCGGATTTCGAGGCCTCTGAGCTGGAAAAGTTGATTGTTGCTCTGTGTGCTCATGAGGCACCGAAATGGTTGCCCAAAGATCAAGGAGATGGATCGTTGTATATCAGACCGACTTTGGTCGGAACTGATACAGCCCTCGCTACTCTACGACCTCGCTCAGCTATGCTTTTCATCTTTTTGACTGTGTTCCCCAAGATCACAAGCTCCATAACTGGCCCTGAAGCACAACCCAAACCGGAGGTGCCACGGAAAAGGTTGATGAAACTCCTTGCGTCCGATCAAGATCAAATTCGTGCTTGGCCGGGAGGCTATGGAAACACAAAGGTTGGCGCCAACTATGGTCCCACGCTGCACCTTCAAGACCAAGCAAAGGCTCGCGGATACGATCAGATTCTTTGGCTGTTTGGATCTGAGAGATACGTGACCGAGGCTGGTGCAAGTAACTTCTTCGTTGTGCTGCGAGTCGATGAGAGAAATTGGCAACTAGTCACGGCCCCTATGGAGGATGGTCTCATCCTTCCTGGAATTACGCGAGCGAGCATCCTGCAATTGGCTCGCGAAAGGTTGCAACCTGCAGTGGGTGATGCCATCCAGATAGATGTTGTTGAAAGACAATTGACAATGGGCGAAATCCTTACTGCACATGCGCAAGGAAATGTCATCGAGGCTTTCGTCTCCGGGACCGCGCTTTTTATCACACCGGTCGGCGTGATCTGCGCGGATGGCCAAGATCTTGAGATCAATAGTGATCCGGTTGATGGATTTCTATGCTCTCAAATCATCAGAAGTGGCTTGATTGGTATCTTGAGCGGGAAGGAAGACCATGATTGGGCGTTACTAGTAAATGAGGACTAAATGTGTTGATAGCGCCGAGGCAACTAGTTTGGAAGAGTGATCAAGCATTTCCGTCCTTTTGGAGAGCTCACGAAGAAGTAATCCGGAGTCATATCCTCAGGTGACATGGCTTTTGATAGTCTGGCTCCTCTGCATTCCCTGAAGAACAAGGCCAGTCCAAGGCGCAGTTCCATATAGGCCAGATTCATCCCAAGACACATGCGGGTTCCGCCTCCAAAGGGCACGTACACTTTCTTCTGGACGGTTGTCAGATTGCCCTCGGCCATGGATGGCAGTTTAACATCCAGAAAGCGGCTTGGGTCGAACTTCAGCGGATCTGGCCAGATGTTCGGATCGTAGCGCGTAGTGTACCTGTTTCGATTGACACATATTTAGTGCAAGATCCGGAAATGTTTCTCAATTAGAGCATGTTGACTTACATTTGTGGCCATACCACCGTTCCCGGAGCAAGATCAAACCCAGCTATACGAGCACCACCAGGCGGGACCACGCGCTGTAGGCCGACGGCGACAGGGCCGTAGAGTCGTAAAGATTCATGAATTACCGCGTTCAGGAAACGCGCTTGCTCAAGCTCCTTCTGCGACAACTCGTCAGAAAGCCCAGCGACTTCCTCTTCCAATTCGGCCTGGATCTCAGGATGAGACAGCACGGCCCAGGTAGTGTAAGTCAATGTGGAGGATGTGCTATCTGTGCCACCGAGCATCAATGTGAGAGCCTCATCGTGTATGTCTTCATCTGTGATAGATCGAACAGTCTCGCCGTCCAGTTCATCAGCTTGAGCTACAATCTGCGTGAAGATGTTGCGATTTTTGCCTTGGTCGTCTTCTTGCTTCGCATTAGCGCGGAAATTCTCCACGGCCATTGCAGTGTACTTTTCAACCTTTGGTCTTGCCTGGAGCAATTCCTGCAGTCGACGAATAGGAAGATATTTGATTATTGGCATGAGCCTCGGAAAGTTTCGATAGAGAGACGAGCATCGCAGCGTTTTCTTGACCGCCTCAATATAGTTTAAGTGCTGTAAGCGGATTAGAAGCTGCAATATACAACAGTCGGAGCATACCTTACCTCGTCAGACTCCAAGAGGTTGAGAGATTGGCCAAATGAAAGCCTAGTGATAACATCATTGGCCATGATATTCCACCATTTGTATGCATCGCCTTCACCATTGGTTTCCGCATCGTGCTTGATTCTTTGTACAGTAAGCGTGACGCGCTGGCGCACTTCAGTCGCCCAGAAGGTCTGCAGAGACGAGTTTGCGAGTGGACGAGCAAAGAGTCGCCGACGCTGGCCGTGTAGAACGGGATCTCTGGTTGAGAAGAAGCTACGCAGGAGTGAGTCGTACAATGGCCCCTTCAAGTAGCCACGACTGGATCGGAATATATCGGCAACTCCATCAGGATCCGCGACTGCGACCATGTTCGGGCCCAGACGAACAACAGGGCCATACTTGTGATGCAAATCGTTGACATATTCATGAACACGGGGAACCAAAGCGTTGAAGGCAAATCCGAGTGAGGTGTACTTGGAGTACCATGGCCCCGGTACATCGGCAAGGTGATCTCGAGGCTGTGTCGCAAGCTTTGGTTATGGTAAGCGAGGAAGGCTAGCATACTGTCGTACTGTATCGAGGTCGTACCTGGAAGATTTTGAAGAGTATGCCCAAGGCAGCGACAATTGCTGCCAGTAAGAGAAGCTCCATGACTGCGATCGCAATGACGATGCTATGTTGAGGATAGTATCGTGATTGTGACGATGAGGCAACGATATCGAGATTCAACAGACGGAACCTTCAATGGCAGCAGAGTGTCTCAGCAGTCGATGTTGTTTCCGACTTGTGATTATCTTGCTGTATTGCTCATTGGCTCGCCGATCTGGGGCGCAATCAATTGCTGTCAACTGCGCAGCCCAGTGCGGACGCGGAATTGCAGACGCGCATGATGCTACGTGGAGCCGGGGTAGCTTCAATCCCAGCTTCAACCAGGGTGGTGGTCTCAGGTCGCATGCAGGGTTCAATAGTTCCTCAATCTGTCGTCAAAAGCCACGTTGGACGCGATACTGAATTCCCAGGGTGCTGCGTTTTGAGCCTTACGCGAGGCTAAATTCGATACCGCTTGTTAGTCACAAGCATGGTCGGAAGCAGTAGCGTCGTATATCGGCAGTCAATCTGCCGCCACAAAGCCAGCTGGGGATGTGAGTTCGCTCGGCTTGGCGCTCGGGCAATCCTAGATCTGTGCCTATCAATACCAAGAGCTTAGGTGCATGTAGGACACTCGGCCAGAGCTTGCTGTACACCTCAGGTCGTTGTCGGGAGTCGCATTGTTTCTACCGACATCCTCCTACTGTTGTTCGTCTTGTGGGATCTAGCACCAAGAAACACGGATCAAAATGGCTGCTGACCATCCTCTGCCACTGCCAGACCGCCAGCAAGCGATCAAAGTCGTCGAGGCGAGCACTGTTCGATTGGAAAAAGACGTTCCGTTGCCGAAGCTCGAAGACGAAGACATTCTTGTACGAGTACATTGTGTAGCGCTGAATCCGTTTGATTGGTGAGATGCTGGAGCTTTCATTACGAGAAGGATTGAAGGTCTGACAAGTTCGACAGGAAATCGTTAGATCTTTCCCCAGCTCCAGGATCAACCTTTGGCTGCGATGTTGCGGGTGAAGTTGTAGCAGTTGGTGCCAAATGCCGGAACGATATCAAGATCGGCGACCGAGTGTTCGGCCCAGTCAAGGGCAACGCATCAGATGCTCCGGAGAATGGCGGCTTTGCGGAGTATGCCACTATTCGCGAAGTCGTCGCATGGAAGGTCCCAGAGGGAATGCAATTTGAGCATGCGGCGACGCTGGGGATGTCACTAATGACGGTTGGCCTTGCGCTTCATTATATGCTGAAGGTTCCACTGCCGCTGGATTCTCCCGGGAACAATGGTACCGGCCGATTTATTTTCATCTATGGAGGCGGGACAGCCACAGGGACTCTGGCTGTTCAATGCGCTGCGCTGTAAGCAAACACGCGAGTCAATTCTGGGCTATTGCTGATCCGTTTGCAGGTCCGGAATGCAGCCCGTCGTAGCTTGTTCACCGCGACACTTCGCGCGCATGAAGTCGCTTGGAGCGGTTGCATGCTTCGATTATCATACCCCGACCGTGGCAGACGAGGTCCGCGAATTCACCAGCGATGGCCTCACAGAAGCTCTCGACTGCATCACAGATAGCGCGAGCATGAACATATGCTACAATGCGCTTGGCAGCCAGGGCGGACGATACGTCGGACTTGATCAATTTCCAATACGCTCTCATACGCGCTGCGACGTCCGTCCAGAGTGGATCGTTGCATGGACTGTGAGCGGGGAAGCCATTCGATGGAAGAGGCCGTATGCAAGAGCGCCGCGACCGAAGCACAAGGCCTTCGGGCAGACGTGGAATCCGGTGGCTCAGAGGCTGCTGGACTCCGGGGTACTCCAGACGCATCCCATCGACCTGCGAAGTGGAGGACTGGCTGCCATCCCAGAAGGCGTCGATGCGTTGCGAAAGGGGCTAACAGAAGGCAAGAAACTGGTGTATTCCATCGTCTAGCAATCGGTTGATAGCAGGCTCGTGTGTAGCAAGCTCGCGTGTGCTCGCGTGCGCTCGCTCTGGTTGGAACCCCCTGTCAGTGCAGTCGTATCCTGTAAAGCTAAGTGAACGGCGTCGCGGTGGTTCTTGAGTTGGCGTAAGTGACACTCTCGAGGCCGTTCGCGATCTCGGCGGTGGAAGGTGCATCCGAGCACAATTGTGCCAGGAGCATGCGGCAGAGTCATCTGGCGTGCAGTGAGCGCCCTATCGTGCATTCCAAGGGCGTCTGCTGGACGTAATGGATTCCTCAAGCCGTGTGCCGCCTGTGGTTGTTAGCGTGCTCCAGCAATCTGCCGGCCGGGGGTGGGACGAAGAGGTGAGGTCGGGCGCCAGAGAAAAGCCAGCGATATTCTAGCGATAGAACTAGGAATCATTGTGGGGAACGTCCGAGCGTCCGAGCGCCGACGCGCCGATCAGACGCGTCGTCGTCGTCATTCCGTTTCTCCCTCAAACCACCACACGCGATCCGCCCATTACTCTCAACCGCAAGCATTGCATCTTAGCGCGATGCTGTCTTCAGTAATCCGCACAACGACGCCGTCTCCGCTGCGCTACAGTACGAGCTGCCGACCCGATGGACGCTCAGTCACAGCACCGCCGGCCTCATGCACCAGAGACTGCCGCTGTGCTCTTGGCATCCGCGAGGACATACCGCAGCGTGTCCGGCACTTGTGTCAGCTGGCCTCGAATGCACCTCCAATTGTCTGATTGTGAGCTCCGAGGCCGAGTATGGCCCATCGTCTCGGTGGTGCCGACGCGGCGAGACAATGAAGATTCGTGCTGCAGCCGATAACACTGGCGTAGCACGTTGACCTGGGACCCCAAACATGCATTACGCTGCCGATTACAAGCCCATGTCGATGGTGTCGCGTGCGTGCATGTGTCGCAGCATTCCGCGCTAGAAGACCGCAGATCTTCGTTGGTGCTTCCAGATGGTGGCAGCCTGAACACGGTGTGTACGAACCCTCCCACGCGCCGATGAAATGCCCTGTTGTGGCTTCGTCTAGCAAATTAGCGACAATGCGAGGCTATCAGATGCCCTGGCAGCCATGCATACTCAATGTGCACAGAGCAAAGGCGACAGGTGGGAGCTGAACAACAAGTGATGATCCCATCACGTTCGGTGCAATACTTACCACCTACGAACCTTTCTTGCTTCTCCCCGACATCAACACTCGCCTCATACTTTTTCACAACAGCCACCAAGACAGGACTCAGAATCGAAACATGCCAGAGCCTATTGCGGTCGTGGGCTCATCCTGCCGCTTTCCAGGAGGGGCTTCGTCTCCTTCGAAATTATGGCAACTTCTCAAGAGTCCACGCGATGTTCTGTCCGACATTCCCAAAGACCGCCTGGGGCTTGGCGCATTCTATCACGAAGATGGCGAGCATCATGGTTCGACGAGCGTTGTTGCTAAGGCATATCTACTCGAAGAGGATCCCAGACTCTTCGATGGCCCTTTCTTCAACATCAACCCTATGGAGGCAGACGCAATGGACCCACAGCAACGACTTCTACTTGAAAGCGTCTACGAATGCATCGAAAGTGCTGGATACCCACTTGACAAGATGCGAGGCAGTGCGACATCAGTGTATGTGGGCTGCATGACCAACGACTATAGCGATATCCAGGCGCGAGATCTAGAGATCATCAACCGCTACCATGGAACTGGCTCTACGAGAAGCATTTTGTCCAATCGTATCTCCTACGTGTTCGACCTTCGAGGCCCGTCTGTGACCATGGACACAGCATGCTCATCATCTCTTGCTGCTCTGCATTTCGCGGTGCAGTCATTACGTAGCGGCGAGTCGGCAAGCTCGATAGTCGGAGGCGTGAATTTGATCTTCGACAGCACATCCTACATATCTGAATCAAAGCTCCACATGCTATCGCCCACGTCGCGCAGTTCAATGTGGGACGATTCAGCAGACGGTTATGCTCGAGGCGAGGGCGTTTCAGCACTGATGCTCAAAACGCTGTCCCAGGCTGTAGCGGATGGCGATCAGATCGAATGCATCATCCGTGAGACTGGCATGAACTCGGATGGCAGAACCACAGGAATGACAATGCCCAGCGGTGACGCGCAGGCCACGCTGATCCGTGATACATACGCTCGTGCCGGGCTCGATCTAAACCTCAAGAGCGACCGACCGCAATACTTCGAAGCGCACGGCACCGGAACCATGGCTGGTGATCCTCAAGAAGCTCGCGGCATCTACAGCGCATTTTTTGGCCATAATTCGGAAGACAGCGCAGAGGAACGCAATGAAACGAAACTCTTCTGTGGATCAATTAAATCAGTGATCGGGCATCTGGAGGGCTGTGCCGGTCTTGCTGGTTTACTGAAAGCGTCGCTGGCGATTCAAAATGGAGTGATACCACCGAATTTACTCTTCCAAAATCTGAATCCGGACATAAAGCCTTTCTACCACCGTCTCCAGGTTCCAACAGAAGCACTTCCGTGGCCGTCAGGGACTTCGCCAAGGCGTGCAAGCGTGAACAGTTTTGGCTTCGGAGGGACTAATTGTCACGCAATCATAGAACAATATGTTCCCCCTCCTGAGCCTTCAAAGGCAGCTGGGCAGATCTCCATTGTTGATGACTTCTTTGCCGGGCCTCTACTGTTATCGGCGTACACCGGAAATGCGCTTGCAGCCAGCATCGAGTCATTCGCCGATATGCTTGAAGACGATGGCAGCGATCTCAGCGTGGAAGATCTTTCCTTCTTTACACAGACGCGGCGGAGCACGTTCCCACAACGTATCTACTTCCCAGGAGGGTCTCGAGCTGCCCTTATTGAGGCCTTGCGGGCTTCCGGCTCCACAGCACCTTCTGAGCTCGGCGTGCGAGCCCCTGTGAAACTCAAGTGGCACACACCTGGGATACTTGGAGTGTTTACCGGGCAAGGCGCACAGTGGGCCACCATGGGCCGGGACATGGTGAACCGCTGCCACTTGTTCCAGCAAAGTATTGAATCTTGCGAAGCTGCTCTTCGGTCACTCCCTGATGGGCCTACGTGGTCGCTGAAGGAGGAGCTTCTTCAAGAGCAATCAAAATCGCGACTACAAGAAGCAGCACTCTCCCAGCCGCTGTGTACAGCCATTCAAATTGCTTTGGTCGATACACTAAAAGCTTCGGGAGTTACCTTCCGTGGCGTTGTCGGACATTCTTCTGGTGAGATTGCGGCGACATATGCTGCTGGTCTACTTTGTGCCGAAGATGCCATGCGAGTCGCGTACTATCGCGGTCTGCATGCTCACTTGGCTCAAGGGAAGAACGGGCAGCGAGGAGCTATGTTGGCTGTTGGTCTGGGCATCGATGATGCAGAGGCTTTTTGTCAGCCCTTCGAAGGGCGACTGAGCGTGGCAGCCAGTAATTCTCCTACGTCTACAACCTTGTCCGGTGACGAGGATGTCGTGCAATCAGCCAAGGCCACCCTGGAGGAGAAGGGGACGTTTGCAAGACTGCTCAAGGTCGACACAGCCTACCACTCAAGCCACATGCTGCCTTGTGCCAAACCTTATCTGGATTCACTGAAGGCGTGCAATATAAAAGTGCTACCTCAGAACGAGGAATGCATTTGGATCTCGTCGGTTCACGGTCATGCTGAGATCCTGGACGACCCAGAGGATCTCGATGTGCTAGCCGATCAGTACTGGGTTGATAACATGTGCCAGCCAGTGTTGTTTTCTGAAGCCATCGAATGCTCACTCTGGCGTGCCGGTCCCTTCGATCTTGCCATAGAAGTAGGTGCTCATCCAGCACTAAAAGGCCCCGCTAGCCAAACGATCACCGCAATATTGGGCGCGAATGCGGCATTGCCATATACTGCAACGCTGCAACGAGGTCAGCCCGATGTGCAAGCTTTCTCTGCTTCGCTCGGATCGCTTTGGACGACTCTTGGTACCTGGGTAGACTTTAACGGATGGAGAAGAGCATATCTTGGATCGGAGTCAGCACCCGTGGCCGCGGTGCCTAAGGGCCTTCCAGGCTACAAGTGGACTCACGATCAAGTATTCTGGAAAGAGAGCAGAATTTCTGCTAGATATCGTCTCGCGGAACGGGCGCCGCATGAGCTGCTGGGCAGACGCGCTCCTGACGATTCAGACAACGAGATGCGCTGGCGCAATATTTTGAAGGTCAGTGAACTTCCTTGGACTCGAGGCCACGTCTTCCAAAGAGCGATCTTGTTCCCCACCACAAGTTACATCGCGCTAGCGATCGAAGCTGCCGCTGAAATTGCTGGACTGGATCGAATCAAGCTTATTGAGATCCGAGACCTGGTCATCCCACGTGCTCTGGTACTCGAAGACAACCATAATGGAGTTGAAACCGTGTTCTCCCTCCACCGCCAACCTGTCTCCGACACCCGGTTCATCGAAGCGGAATTCGCTTGCCACTCTAGCGTAAACGGGGGCGCTCTCGAAAAGAACTGCGGTGGCCGCGTGATTATTGAACTGTTCCCAGCCGACGAGAGTTTGGACGAAGAAGAAGCATCAGTACTGCCAACACGATGTTCTCCACGCTCCGGCACAACGTCAATAGAGGGTGAAGCGTACTATCAAGCCATTCTTAACACTACAGGACTGGACTATACAGGACTTTTCCGAGGCATGAAGCACATTCGTCGCTCAATGGGCTTCTCTAGTGCCGTTGCGTCCTGGCCTGTCGAAGAGGTGGGGAATCGTTATCTTGTTCACCCGGGTTTGTTAGATGTCGCCTTGCAGGCAATATTGGCAGCGTTTGTCAACCCTACCCGAATCCCAATCCGCGGATCACTATTACCTTCTGCATTGGCTCGCCTAGTGTTCGATCCGCATACGAGTGCTATCACGGAAGACGGCAAAGAGGTTGTCTTTGAATCAGACTGTTTCTTGACGACGAACACCGTTCGATCTGTAGAGGGCGATATCCACGTATTCGGGCCATCAGGCGAATGCATGATGCAAGTCGAGGGCTTCAGAATGGACAACTGGACGGAGCCGAGCGCGAAAGAAGATCGCCCAATATTCTCTCGTCTCGAGTATAAACCGGACCTCTTCTATGCCAACGGCAACGATCTTGCTGAACTCACTCCCGATGACGCTGAGCTGAAGCTACTCGAGGCCGTGAACAGAGCATCCTTCTACTACCTGCGCGCGTTCTTCTCTACCGTCACCGAAGCGCAGATCGCAGAATGGACATGGGATCGGCAGGCTTTCTACAAGGCCGCCAAGCAGGTGCTACAGCTTACGGCAGACGGCAAGCACCCTGTGGCGCGGAAGTCATGGCTGAATGATACCGCAGCACTTATGGAAGAGTACAAGCAAACACCTGCTCTCCAGAACCAAGCAGACATGAAGGCCAT
The DNA here is from genome assembly GCA_002933655.1 of Cercospora berteroae. Taxonomy (NCBI): domain Eukaryota; kingdom Fungi; phylum Ascomycota; class Dothideomycetes; order Mycosphaerellales; family Mycosphaerellaceae; genus Cercospora; species Cercospora berteroae. Next base: position 16,244 of record PNEN01000472.1, on the reverse strand, counting down.
CCATGTCGCAGGCGAGCATCTCGCACAAGTCATGGCTGGGGAGGAGCGTGCACTCGAAATTTATCTTCGTGAGGGCGTCTGGGCTCCTCTTTACTCACATGGCCGATACCAGGTTCAACTTAATAAGACCATAGCGGACCTGGTCCGTAGCTTTGCCCATCGATACCCTCGTGCAAACTTCTTGGAAGTCGGTGCCGGGAGTGCTGGTACTACTGTAGGAATTCTGGATCAGCTTGGAGATGCTCTTGGTCAATACACTTTCACTGACATCTCCGCCGGCTTCTTCGAGAAGGCGCGGGAGCGATTGGCAAAGACTGAAGCTTCTGCTGCGGATCGAGTTGTCTACAAAGTTCTGGATCTCGAACGCGATCCTCAGGAGCAAGGTTTCGAGCCGGAATCTCAAGACGTGATCATCGCAGCAAACGTCTTGCACGCGACAGCCGATCTCAAGAAGTCCGTGGAAAGTGTTCGTCGCCTTCTCAAGCCAGGAGGATATCTGTTCATGCTTGAGGTGACAGGCGAGTATCTTGAAGGCTTGCTCCTCATGGGCCCACTTGAGGGTTGGTGGCTCGGAAATCGTGAAGGTAAAGCTAGTCAACCTGGTCTCACACTCTCTGGCTGGGACGATCTTCTGCGTGAGACGGGCTTCACTGGAGTCGACAAGCACCAGAGCGATATACCTGATTCTGCTACGCATGCCGTCTCCGTTGTCGTGTCACAAGCCACGGACACACGCATCGAGATGCTTCGAGAACCACTCGAGTACTTGGATGAGCTGCCTGTCAGTGATCAAGTGCTAATCATAGGTGGAGAGTCACTGGCAATGTCGAAGACCATTCGAAGCATTTCTCAGCAGGTGTCACGTTTTGCTGGACGTGTTCAGGTCGTGCAAAGCGTTGACAAGATCGATCTGGATGTCCACACATCGGCTCCTACGGCAGTCATTGCGCTGTGCGAGCTAGAACGACCATTCTTTGCTGATCCAGTTACTGAGTCACGTTTGAAGAAGCTTCAATCCCTCTTTTCCCACGCAACTGATGTGTTGTGGGTCACGACGGGGCATTTAGACGAACATGATCCTTCGTCAGCCATGATGATAGGCCTGTGCCGCACAATGGTCGTCGAGTTGGAGCACCTCAATCTGCAGTTCTTGAATACCACCACGAAAGGCACTAGAGCATTTGATGCCCGCCTTATTGTCGAGGCTTTCATACGCCTCAAATTGAGTGCTTCGGATTCTTTTGCCGCTTCGCCAATTCTTTGGTCGAATGAGCCTGAGTTGACGGTGTCGCCAGAAGAAGAAGTTCTGATCCCGCGTCTTCTGCCTGACGTGGAGCGCAACGACCGGCACAACTCCGCGGCGCGGCATATCACCAAAGCAGTAACTTCAGTCGGTGTGGACAGTCCGCAGTACACGGCTGTGGCACATAACGGTCATCTCAGGATCGAAGAAGATGCGCCCTGGCTGCTTCCTGCAAAGCGGCAAGCTTTGGCGCCTGCAGATACTGTCACGATCCGAACCGGCCTGTCGGTCACAGTACCGGGCTCGACCTCCGCCGTCCTGATCACGGGCTATGATCAACAAGGCAAATCTGTTCTTGCTCTCGCCACTTCGCACAGTACTCAGCTTGCGGTACCTGCTGCCTCTGTCCTGTATCTCAGATCAGAGCGACCATATACTGCCAAGCAGCTGCGAACTTGTGCTCAACTCATCTTGGCTCAGCACGTACTTGCGGCCGTTTCGACTCGCGCGTCCAAGAGAGAGCCCAAGGTCATCGTACACGGTGCTTCTGCAGCTCTGGCCGATGCCATCAAATATCTAGCTGCCGAGCAGCAGGTCCTGGTTTTCACTGAGTCAACATCCAGCGCTAAAACCGACAATTCTACCGCCGTTCGTCTGCATCCCCGTTCGTCTAACTACATCATACAACGAGCACTACCACCCAACATTGGATTCGTCGTGGACCTTACTAAAGGTGAAGCTGTGGGTACCAAGCTAACTTCCATTTTTCCTGGCCTCGTACTGGATCTGGACAAGCTCATCCTCGAAGGCAAAGCTCTGCTGCTCTCCGAATTGGAGAGCTCGTTCGAGCAAGTCCTTGCCGCGGATGTTTTCAAAACAGAAGAAGCAGAAGCCAGTGTACCGGCACACCACTTGAGCAATGCGCCAGCTTCCTCCCTCGACTATCCTGCTGTGGTGGACTGGGCGATCGATGTCGAACATCCTTTGCAAGTCACGGTGAAACCAATCGACGGCCGTGGGCTTTTCTCGCCTGACAAATCGTACCTTATGGTCAGTCTGGTATCGACCTTGGGTCGTTCGATCTGCAGATGGATGATCGAAAATGGAGCACGACACATTGCCTTAGCAAGTCGCAGCGCCAAGATCGATCCTCAGTGGCTCGAAGAGATGACTCAACTGGGAGCCAATGTGCGTGTTTACAGAATGGATGTTTCTGACAGGGAGTCGGTTCGAAGCACAGTCGCTACGATGCGCGCTGAGATGCCACCGGTTGCAGGAGTGGCGAATGCTGCTCTTGTTCTTCGAGATCGCCTCTTCCTTGACATGGAATTGGCAGATATGACCGAGGTACTTGCGCCAAAGGTCGATGGTTCCTTCAACTTGCATGAGGAGTTCGATGACCCTACGCTGGACTTCTTCATTCTGTTCTCGACTCTATCTTGCGTCATTGGCAATGCAGGTCAATCCAACTACGATGCTGCATCTCTCTATCAAGTTATGCTGGCGAAGCAACGCCGTCAGAAGGGACTTCCAGCATCCGTCATGGAAGTCGGCTGTGTGGCAGACGTGGGATACGTTGCCGAGCGTGGCCAATCACTGTTTGACAAACTTGCGCGCACCATGAAGCTGCCTTTGGCTGAGGCTGATGTGCATCAGCTCTTCGCTGAAGCGGTAGCAGCAAGTCCGGTGCGTGAAGGAGAAGTTGTTGATTCCACAACTGCCGAGATTGTCTCGGGAATGGGCTATTATAACTACACTCCTAACACTCCATTCGGAGCACACCCGCCATGGTTTAACAACCGCCTTGCGGCTCATTACGTGAGAGAAGAGCGAGGTACCAACGTCGTGACGAGTGGAGCAGATGGCGACAATCTATCCGTTGCCGCTCAACTCGATGCTACTACAACTGAAGACGCTGCGGCCTCTGTTCTCACGCGAGCCTTGGCAGCCAGAGTGGAGACTATGCTGCAGATGGCCAGCGGTAACTTCAAGGTTGACGCTTCTTTGCTTGATGTGGGCATAGATTCACTTCTGGCCGTTGAGTTGCGTACATGGTTCTTGAAGGAAGTGCACGTCGATGTTCCTGTCCTCAAGATCTTGGGCGGAGACAGTGGTGAAGCTATTTGTGCTTTTGCTGCCAGCCAATATTTGGCAGAGAAGAGCAAGACAGCCAAGGAGTCTCCATCTGCCGCTGGCAAAGACGATTCCGCTTCGCCCGAGGCAGAGTCGCAGAAGGATGATGCAGCGAGCGTTTCAGTATCAGACGAAAAACAGTCGGGCTCATCGAGCTCAAGTGACGCGGGCGATTCTGCTATGGCCACCAGCGTGAGCACGATGGGGGCGGAAGAAAAAGAAGACGTACAGCCGCCACCAACACTGCGAGATACTGCGCCCATGACGCACGCTCAGGCAAGGTGAGTCTTGTCCTGTCGTCGTCCGATAGCTTACGAGAATTGCAATAAAATCTCCCTTGCTGACCAAATGCTCCTCAATGCTGTAGAATGTGGATTGCCGACCATGTTTCATCCAACCAGATCCAGAACAACAACGTGCTAATTTACGATCTGAACGGGTTTGTTAATGTGACTCGCCTTCGTCGTGCAGTTGCTACTGTCGTTGCCCATCACTCAGGACTCCATACCTGTTTCTTCCAGGATGCTACAAATACACCTCTACAAGGCCGCTTGGAAACTCCTCTGGACTATTTCAAGCATATTTCGTCATCCAACAACGGCAAGACTAACGATGAGTTGATTTGCCAAGTAGAAAACGAGCTGAGCAGACGGAGATGGCGACTGCAACGCGGCGAAGCTCTCGAGGTCATCTTGGTATCTCATGCGAGTGACAAGCACACCTTGCTGATCGGATACCATCATATCGTAATGGATGGCTCGGCTTGGCGTACGTTCTTCAGAGACTTGCACATGGCTTACCAGGGCATTGCTTTACACCCTCCTGGCAGGTCTCTAGTCGAGATCGCTGCAAGTCAAGCACGACGTGCTGTTGAGGGGTCGAGTACATTCTGGAAGGAACAACTTTCGCCTGTTCCGGAAACATTGCCACTCCTGCCGTTCGCGTCGACCAAGAGTCGCCCTCATCTTGATGGCTTTAAGAACCACACAAGCACTACAGAACTGGCTGGATCGATCGTGGATCGCATCAACGGCATTAGCCGGTCTCTGGGCGTCACTGCAGTCAACTTCTACTTGGCTGCTGTTCAATGCCTCCTAGCCCGTCTCACACATGCTCCAGATATCTGCATTGGAGTCACGGACTCGGGTCGCGATGCGGAGACAGCTGAGACTGTTGGCTTCTTCCTCAACCTATTGCCATTCCGGCTGCGTACAGACTCGGAATCGTTCGCGGACCTGATCCAACAAGTCAACAGCACATACCGCGAAGCACGCAAGCACTCAAGTGTACCGTTTGATGAGATCCTGGAAGGTGCGGGCGTCAGCCGTGATCCCACATGCACACCACTTTTCCAGGTTGGCTTTGATATTCGTCCAGGACAATCCGCAGAAATACCCCTTGGCAACTGCAAATTGAGCATTTGGGACGCCGTTGACTCCGTTCTCCCTTACGACGTCACATTCTGTGTGGTGCCAATGCCTACCACTGGCCCATCCTATGTGCAAGTTCATACCCGAACAGATTTGTACTCGCCAGAGGCCACGGAGTTGCTCGCACAAATGTACATCACACTCCTCGAGAGCGTGGTCCAAGAATCCGCTGTCAGCAGCCCAATCGAACGACTCCAGATCTATCCTAGTGCAGGCATCCAGAAAGCTCTCGACTTTGGAAGCCCCAAGGCTACAACTTTCGAAGGTTGGCCGTCGACGATTACTGCAAGATTTGACCAAATTGCCAGCGACCATGCGACCACGACTGCGATTAAAGATGTCTCGGGCTCTTCGAGCTATGCAGAGCTATCGATGGCCATCAAAAGCTTATTCAGGCGCCTGCTGCCTCACAGAGGACAACGCATCGCGGTTTTGTGTGAGCCTCAGCGAGAGTGGATCATTGGCATGCTCGCTATCTTCAGAATTGGAGCGACATTCATCTCGCTTGACGCAACACTACCTCCTGCACGGCTTGTAGCCATGATCAATGCAAGTGAGGCGAGTGTCATTCTATGTCATGCTGCCACCGAGTCTCTGAGCTCTAAGGTTGTCTCCGAATCTGGATCGGCAGCTGAGGTTCTATGCTTCGAAGACACAGATCCAGACACCAGCCAGACCGTGGAAGTAGAGAATTTGGAAGATACGTCCAAAGCTTCCTTGATACTCTGCACCAGTGGTACAACAGGGGTTCCCAAAGCTATCCTACTCTCATCCCGCGGCTTCCTCAATTTCCTCGGCAATCAAGCCGAGATACATGGCGTCCAAGAGGGTGAGGTTATCCTGCAAAAGGCCAACTTGGGTTTCGACATGGCTATCGCTGAGGCTCTGCTTGCTCTAGCACATGGAGGTACTTTGATCATCGCACCGCAAGCGAGTCGTGGAGACCCCGTCGCTTTGACAGACTTGATGGTTCGCGAGAACGTGAGCCTTACTTTCGCTTGCCCTACTGAGTACCTCATGTGGCTCCACTACAGCAAAGACAAGCTTTCCGACTTGACACGATGGCGTTTGGCGCATTGTGGAGGAGAAAAGGTGCCCGAGGCTCTTCGCAGGGAAATGCAGAATCACCCTTGCAGTCCAGTATTTGCGGACGCTTATGGACCGACAGAGATCTCAATCTGCGTGACAATGGAGCACGATGAGAGAGATGATATTCAGGATCCACTTACCGTCGGCGCGACATCAGTTGGGCGACCTCTTGCAAACGTCGGCGCTTTCATTATGGATCCATATGGCCACGTCTGCCCACCTGGCGTTCCTGGGGAAATTTGCGTCACTGGACACGGAGTCGCACTCGGCTACGTCGACGCTGCTGCGACTGCCAAATCGTTTATTGAGGATTTTAAGATCCAAGATGGCAACGGATTTACACGTTCTGAGGGAAGGATGTACAGAACTGGAGACCGAGGCGTCTGGAGAGCAGACGGCACCCTTGGCTACCTAGGCCGAATGGTTGACGACACTGTCGTCAAGATCCGTGGGCAGAGAACTGACCTTACAGATGTCGAAAACGCCATCCTGTCTCATGGTGCTCACATGATATCCGACGTTGCGGTAACGTTTCATCAGCAGAATGAAGATGCATTCCTCGTCGCCCACGTGGTTCCCAACGAACAGAACGACCAGCCTTCTGCTACTGAGGCAGGCAGTAATGGCGAGCTTGAAGCATCAATGGAGGTTTTCATGCAACGTTTGCCCTTGCCGCGGCACATGAAGCCAAGCCGGGTCATCATACTCCCAAGGATACCGATTTTACCCAATGCTAAAATCGATCGTCGAAAGTTGGCTCAGACTCAATTGCCGCCAAGATCCACTACTTTCGATCAAGATAAAGGTGCAACCAAGTTCACAACTCTGAAGGAAGTGGAGCTGCACCTACTATGGAAGCGTATCCTGGACCGCGCCGACATTCCACGTCAGCCGGATGTGGACTTCTGGTCCATGGGAGGATCATCGCTCCATCTAGTGAAGCTACAGGCAGCTATCCGCACAGACATGTTCGTCGATTTGTCGATTCGCGATATGTTCATGCACAGCACGATTGGAAGCATGGCAGAGTTGATTTCCGATCGAATCTCAGACCTACCTGCTCGAGGAGCAATCAATTGGGACCAGGAGACGAGACTACCTGATGACTTGAAGTTGGCTTTACGCGCATCGAGTTCAGATCAAACAGCGCTGGCGGACGTTGCGTCGTGCAATGAGGTTCTCCTCACTGGCGCGGACAGCTTTTTGGGTGGCCACATGCTGCAGTCATTGCTGCGCAATCCATCGATTCGCTGGGTTCACTGTCTCGCAGTGCCGTCTTTGAACAAATTACCTGCAGGGACTGATGTCTCGCGTGTTGTCATCTACGAGGGCAGCAACCTCCATCAAAATAACTTCGGACTAAGCGAAGAAATGGCCGCAAGCCTCGTGGAAAGCGTTGACCGAATCATAATAGCAGGAAGCCACGGTCATTGCCTACACAACTACGCCTCCCTTCGACAAACGAATGTTGAGAGCACAAGAACTCTAGCGACCTGGGCATCTCGTCGCCGATTGCCAATTCACTTCGTTTCTTCCAGTCGAGTGACGCTTCTCGCGAAAGAGGCGCACGCTGCGCTTCCACCTATCAGCGTCAAGACGCATCAACCAAGGCACGATGGATCTGAAGGATTGACGGCATCAAAATGGGCTGGCGAAGTCTTGCTTGAAAACCTTGCTGACGAAGCCAGCAAAGTCGGAGGCGGTTTCCCCATCACTATCCATCGTCCCTGCTCAGTAGTGGGCGACCAAGCACCTTCAGACGATGCTCTCAACTCCATTCTCAGGTTCTCGGCGCTCATGAGCGCGGTTCCGCAAGTGTCCAAACTACCCGTCGCTGGGTTCTTTGACTTTGCGCCTGTGGAGCAAGTTGCCACGGGCATTGCTGAAGCCGCCGCCCACGCAGAGCAGCCATCACATCTCCGCTTCCGCCATCACAGCGGAGGTGTGGAGGTACAGCCGGCCGAGCTGAAAGGGTATATGGGAAAAGTGTACGGCAAAGAGTTCGAGGAGCTTGAGCTCGAGCAGTGGATCGTGAAGGCTTCGGAGTTGGGCATTGAGCCCATGATCGCGATTTACTTGCGTGCTGTCTTCTCGAGCGGGCAGCAATTAATTTTCCCTTTCATGGGAAAGCCGGCATCAGAGACCGACGCATAGTCTGTCAAAAAAGAATAGCGACTATAGTTCAGTAACTATGCACAACGTCTACCAGCCCCCACTCCTCCTCAACAGAACTTCTCCACCTTCGGTACTACTGTATCCAGCAACGCTTGGCTTCAAAATTCCCTCTTTCACGAGGCCCTGTACAAGCCCGTATATCATCCCGTCACATCCCTTCGCAGCCATAATGTCGACCGTCACAGGCAGGACCTCTTCATGCTGCGTGATATTACTGTAATATGTCGCTGAGCCTATGGGTACCACGAAATCAGGGCCTCCCCAGAACGGCGAAGCACGACTCATGATGTTGCCACCTAGAGGTACAGTCGGTGGATCCTGATATTCATTCCTGTAGTTGACTGTAGCCTGAGAACCGACGTACAGCAGAAGAGAGTCACTGCAGGTCTGTTCGTTTGGCACGAGGACGTGGTCGGAGAACCAATCGGCGAAGAGAGTGCGATTGGCATTGGCTTCGTCGATAGCGGTCTCGGGAAATGAGTCGCCCCAGGTCCATCGGACTAAGGGTGCAGGGTCGATGAAGGGATGGCGGCCGTCGTGAGCGGCTGCGTAGTCTGCGAAGAATGGATCGCGGATGAGGGAGGCTTGGCGTTTGGCGATGAGCGTTCCATAAGTGAGACATGTCAAGTCTGATAGAGTGGTATTGAGGTCGCTTGTGGCATTCCATACAACTTCAATGTCGTATTCTGCGATCTCGGCGTCGAGAAAGATGCTGACCTTGTTCAGGAAATCCAGAAGGAGATCATCACCACTTGAAGACACGTTTTGAGGGAATCCGTACGCCTTGATCTGTTTTGGGTAAGAGTGCGAGATGGTGATGTTTGACAAATATAGAGCCCGAGCTGCTTCGGTCCATAGGATGGGATCTGTTGTCAGAAGACCAGCGGTATCTAGTTCAGGTGCTAGAGGCATCGTGTTTTCCAGCGAGACAAGATCGTGTGATGGCCGATTGCCGTAGAGACCTTGTCTTTGCGATGGGCCACGAACGGATCCGCCTGTGTCGCTTCCGAGCGTGAGGTCCAGCCAAGGGTATGTTGCAGCGCCAGCACCAGGACCAGAGGAAGAAGAGGATGGATCTTGATAGCCATCACCTCGAGGGTTGAAAGGACTGTGATAATCGACCCAGTCCTGAAGGAGAACAAATGTCAGCACCGATCTTTAAGCACCTGTGTCCGGAGCTCCAAGTGCACTTACAGCCGTTGCCTCTTCTCCGTTCGCGAACTGAGAAGTGATCATTTTGCCGACAATGATAGCACCCGCATCGATGAGTCGTTTCACAGGTGTAGCATGATCAACCGCCGGCCCATAAAGATGGTACCAAGCCCGGTTTCCATTTCCAGTCCGAAGGCCAGCAATATCGTAAATGTCCTTGATTCCAAGACGCACGCCTGCGAGTGGTTTCTCGGCAGATTTGGAGTAGTAAAGTCTGGAAGGAACGGTTATAGCCAAGGACTGTCCGGGCAAGCCAGCTGGCAGGACACCGAAAGAGCCGTCCGGGTTGGCAATGACTGACTCGGTGAAGGCACCCGCGAAGTCACTGTAGAGTCTCCAGGCTTGGTAAACTTGACCTGTGTAGGAGAGGAAATAAGGCCCGGGAGGTATGATTGTGGCATTCTTCACGTAGCTGCTGAAAACATGGGTGGTTGCGTTCGAGGAATTGGTGTATTCGGGCACGCTGTATCCTCGTGGTCTGGGAGCAACATATTGTAGGTAGATATTGCCGAGGAAGCCATCTGTGAAGACGTCGTCCGAGGCCCTGTAATTCGCTATAGTCGCATGCAAGCTTTGACTGGAGAAAGCTGTGTTGTTGACAGTGACCACGGTCAAAGGTGTAAGACCTCCGGGTTTCCCTGCTCCGGTGCGGATAGAGTTGGGTAAATGAATCGAAGTCAACGGCTCGGCAGGTAGGTAGTAATCAATGCCATTTAGTCGGACGGTCTGACCCGTGGCCTTGAATTCAGAAGAGAGAACCGGTCGTGATATCAGCGAGAGGCCGATCACCGCTAGCGAGAAAAGCATCACGAAAAGTGCTAAAACCGGCTGTATACATCGTGAGCTTTGCAGTAGGCATTGGCCTTATATCACAAGCATGAACTGCCATCGACACCAAAGCATCTAGGCGACTCTGGTCAGTAACTCCGCCGGACGGCGACCTTGAAGGCCAAGGGCGTCGGATGCAAGCTACGCATATGTGGTAGAGATAGCATTAATAACAGATCACTCAAGCGATCCGATACCGCAGAAGCTCGAAGGCTATCTCTTCTCGATAGCAGCTTGTTGTGGCTGAGCAGCAAATACTCGATGTGTCGTCAGCTCTGCCTATCTCGGCCAGATCGCGATGATAAGGATGTTGATGTGGGTCGTTGGCACTCGGCGTCTCGGGATGCTAGAAGAATATGTTACGAGGCAGCGAGCTGTTGACACTCTACGAGCCGCGGCATTTAACTTGCGACAAGTATGGCGCAAGTTCCTATGCAAGCAGCTCGAAATCGACTTGGGCGTTCACCGGCACACAGCCGGCCATCTTGCAAATTACAAAGGCAACGAAATCAGAACAGAAACTTCCAATGGACGTGGAATGGAGCACTTGCGGTTTGTTGTCGCGATCAAGGTATATTCCTGACCAAGTAAGCATTGCAAACTATCGATCGTCTCCGTCGGCGCCAAGTGCTGATTCCATTTGATTCGCAGCGGCAGTGATGAGAATCGCGCTTTTCGTTCACAATCCGCGCTCTATGCTGTGATGTGGGCCAGAAAGTGACACCTCTCATTCCCCATCACTTGCAAATCCGGCCATGTGACTCAGATGTCCATCGACGTGATTTCCTCAGAGATGCCGATTTCCTTTGCTTTGACAACCATCTCCACCATCGTCTGGACTTTCACCAGCCTCTCGGGAACGCCTGATGCTGCAAGTTCGATCTTGCTATTGCCTAGCCTAGTATCTTCGAGATCTATTTGAGAATGGCTTGCGGAGCCCAGGCTCGTATACAGTACGGGACTGTCCAGTATTGTGCATTGCACAGCGGTGACTCGATGGTTCCCAGCCGCAACGTTCTGTGCGAGAATGTCGGAAATGCTTGCGTGGGCTTTCGTCGATAATGCGGGATAGGCAGTAGTGTAGCGTGACCTGCTTGTCGCGAATGAACGAGTGGTGTGTCTGGCGTTGTCGATAAGTGCTCTGCTGAGCTGCTTCATGCTGGCTTCGACCAGCGAGCACGATGATGTAAATGCCATTTCGGATCACTGGTCGCAATAAAATCTACGTCGAAAGAACTGTATCCAGAGGCTCTGTCTCAGCGGACACAGCTGCATGTATAGTGTTTTGACTTCAATCACGAGATGGCGAGAGCAACTGTCTCCGATGTGCTCCGCATGAAATCCGACACAGCCGCTGGCCTATGAGCAGCGTGCAAGGACATTGCTCCACAACAACGAGGAACATGCGAATCAGCGGCAATTACAGCTCGGAGTATGTGGAAAGCCGACAAGTCATTGTTGGAGCAGAGCGCCATTTCTTGTTGCGCTGTCTCTTCTACCTTCCTCAGCTACTCCGGATCCTCGAAGATGGTTGATAGCTCGCCGTCGCTCGGAAGGCTCTCTCTTCTTCGCCATTGTTGTTGCAATGAAGTCGAGATGACATTTCCTGGACCCTTGTAGACCAGTGGCTTGCTGGGAAAATATCCCTCGTGCGTGCTTTGCGCGTGCTAGCGAGAGCATGCCAGCGCCTTTCCGCATGAAGCATGCACCGACGTGCAGTAGACTCACGGTTCCACAGGAATATGTGCAATTATCTCTGCCTATGCAGCGTTGCAGTGACAACTTCCTGGCGCGGCTGGGAATTAGCACCAAGCTGTTGAAAGAGGCTCTTTTGTCGTCCATCTTGCAGCTCATGTAGTTCATCCTAAACGGGAACCAGAAGGATGTTTCAGCCCGACTCAAGCACATCGACCATGCCCAACGTACGATGAGCAGCTGTGGCCCAAT